>JASAMX010009169.1:0-16147 GCA_030248175.1 Microlaimidae sp. YZB2_3 | reverse complement strand
TAACTCGGTTGCAAATAAACGATTTCCCTTACCCTTAACTTAGGGCGTACGAACTACAACGTAAGGAAATTTTTGTTAACATTTTTGTTAAAACAATATAAATAAATGAATTCTATGTAAAATTGCTTGCTTGGAAAATTACTTTATTTAAGCAAATAATCATAAATCGACAACATATTTTCATTTTTTATTTGGGATTTGTTTTGTCGCTGTTTTTGGCAATTAAATTTTATTTACAGAACCACTTAAAAACCAAAAATAAATGTATTCTTTATACAATCTTAAGTTTATTTTGCTGAAAAATTTTAATTTTATTGAAGATTGAACTAAACAAAAAAATAAGCAGCCGAAACGGAGGGAGGACTTTCACACCTGTGCAAGTTCCGGAATTGCCCTCTTTCCCCCCCCCTTTATTGGAGGATTTGTCCCTTCCCGCTCGTTTTATTACCCTCCCCCCTAGGGCCCAACCGGATTGAGATTTTCAGATCCGGCCGGATTAGATATTTTACCGGATCGGATCTGGTGACTCGGAGATTAATTATATTCATAATTCATTTTTGTCTAAAATAGCCCTAATTAATTAATAATAGTGTTATTTTAACATAAAACATTTTGTTACAATACTATTGAGTCGCACTGATGGGTTTTCATAAACCCTTATTTAGCTCTCATCATGCTCATCATTCTTAAAAAAAATGAAAATATGATAGGCCATCATACCATAATTAAAACTTATGAGTTTTTTGAGCGATTGCCTTTAGAGCTGACTCTTGGATCAGAGTAATGAACCCAGCGAAACATTAGCAAACAGAGTTTGCTAAAAACGTCTCAGCTGGCAGGGGCTTATGAGTTTTTTTCAAAACAAACAAACAAAACAACTAACCAGTTTTTGTTAAAATATTAATGGGTTTTTATATTATAAATAAACCCTTATGAATTTTTCCAATAATAACAAACAACTAAAAAATTTAGTTTTTGAATTTTATTTAGTTAAAAACAAGGCAGTAACAAGAACAAGAATATAAATAAACTATAGCAATAAACTATAACAATAAACTATAACAATAAACTAAAACAATAAACTATAAAAATAAACTATAACAATAAACTAAAACAATAAACTATAACAATAAACTATAACAATAAACTATAACAATAAACAATAACAATAAACATTTGTGTTGTATCATTTAGTTTCTACTTATTTATGTTTTTATAGCACCAAAAACTAGATAATTGTATGTAAACTTAATATTTGTTGTTCAATTCTTTTATATTTTGTTCAATGCTTTCATATATTCATTTATACTCTTTAACAGCAAAATGTCTCCAAATACTAAGAACACTGCCATCTGCCATTGCCATATTTTAATATAACCAAAAATATATAACACAAGAGAATGTCCGACTGTACACTAAATTTTTGACCAATTTTTGACCAAAATTTTGCAAGAAAAGTCGCACTTTCAAGTTCGACTTTTCTCGCAAAAATCCCCCATTTTCTGCTAGTTTTCCCGCGCTGCGATTTTTGACACAGCGTTAGTTTTCTCGCAGTGGGGACTGCGACTTCTTTTGCATTCTTTACTTTATTTGTACTACGATAATTTTCGCACTGCGAGTCTGCCTGCACAAGAAAAAAAAATAAAAACAAAGTGGAGCGAAAATTTTGTGTTTAACTAAGTAAAAGTCGTTTTTTTAACCTTAGGATGTTAAATTTTTTTAGTTTTAATAAAATAAAGTAACTTTCCAATGTTTTAAATTTAAGTAAAACAAGTTTCAAAGTGTTTTACTCCATTAAAAATGACTAGCAGCGTCTGTATTTTTTTGTTGCGCAGCCAGACTCGCAGTGCGAAAATAATTGCAGTGCAAATAAAACAGTAGAGAATGCGAAAGAAGTCGCAGTCCCCACTGTAAGAAAACTAACACTGTGTTAAAAATCGCAGCGCGGAAAAACTAGCAGAAAATGGTAAATTTTTGTGAGAAAAGTCGCACACAAATTTGAAAGTGCGACTTTTCTCACAAAATTTTGGTCAAAAATTTAGTGTACACTCGGACATTCTCTTGTGTTATATATTCTTGATATAACTAACTAAATGTACATTCACTTTAAAAATCTAACATAAAAATGCAAAAAAAGTCAATTTTATGTTATGTTTAGTCCATTTCATTGGTTGACCATGTATTAATGTTTAAACTAAGGACTTCTTGATAAAGAAATAAACTTCTTGATAAAAGGAAGTGCGACTTATCAGCAAGGTTCTGCTGCACAAATAGTATTAAAAGCAATGTATAACAAAACTAGCAAAAAATTATAATAATTGTCATTGACACTGAAAAAATCCGGCATTTACCGGATCTGAAAAAAAAATCCGGATTAGATTGGATCAAAAAATAGCCGGATCTGCCGGATTGCCGGATTAGATCAGTTATCCAGTCGGGCCCTACTCCCCCCGCCCAAAAATGAAAAAGTACCCTAAAATTAAGGCGCCATTTTTGATCTATTATGCTTATCAATTTATCAATGTCGCTTTTTTTACTTTTTTCCTCTTTTTCTTTTTCTCTTTTTTTCTTTTTCTTTTTTTTTTCTCCCCTGCGAGCCCTTCCTGTTTTATTGTCCCCCGTTTTAAAAAATTTGCACTTATGTTCTTTCTAATTTTGGAATTTCCACCCATTATAACCACAGGGGGGGTTATACCCCCCCAAAATTTTGGATTTTACTGACACCCCCCCTAAATTTGGGGTACCCGGGGACACCCCCCCAAATTCGTCTCCCGGAGAAAAATTTTTAAGTGTTATAAAACGACTAAAAAAAATTTCCGCGCTTCGCGCGGTAAGTTAATTGTTAATTGATAAATTTATCTTAGTTTTTCGATTACAAATCGATTATCCCGTTCAGTAGTTAAGGTATACAGTTTAATAAAACTACTATAAACACTATTATCCTTTAATTAACGTTTTAAACGCATGTTTTAAATGTGTAGGTATAAGAAACCTTAAATTTTGTAATAAGTATCATCTGAAATTAAAATTTCTAGTATTTTATCGCTTTAAATTAAAAATTTTCTCCCCCGAGCCGGGGGCATTCTGTCCCCAGGACCCCCTTGACAAAAGGCTCTGCCCCTTGACACCGCTGTGGGGGCTCTCGCCTCCCAGACTCCCCATATCTGAGAGGCTGCCGCCCCCAGACCCCCCCTTCAGGGTTAGTACCTAGTAGGGCCCCCAGACCGCCCCCCCCGACATGAAATCCTGGGCACGCCACTGCAAAAGGAGGGGGTCTGTCTAACCCCAAATTTTTCCCTTTGCCGACCTAAAAGAGGTGTCTAGACCCCCCTGGCTACGCCCATGTATGTATATAATCCAGACGTGTGCACTGCCCCCCCGGGGTTAAATCGGGGGGGGGGGGCAATTCCACAACGGGGGGGGCAACTTTTTGAAACGGGAGGGGGGCAATAAAACGGGGGGACAAGCAGGGAGGAAAGAAAAAAAGAGAAAAAAAGGAGAAGAAAAAAAGAAAGGAAAAGGGAACAAATGGTCAAAAACAGCAAAAATAAGGTAAAAATAGGTCTAAAATGGCTTAAAAACATTGAAATAGGCTAAAAACTGCAAAAAATTGCGATGATGGTGTCATAATAGGTAAAAAATGGTGACGTCATAATTTTAGGGTACTTTTTCATTTTTTGGCAGGGGGTGGCGATAAAACGGGGGGGGGGGCAAATCCTCCAATAAAACGGGGGGGGGCATTTTCAGACCGTGCACAGGTCTGATAATCTTTAATTAAATATAAGATTATGGATTAAAAAGTTTGTGATACTTGACTTTATAATCATTCAAGACAATAATATTATTATTCTATTATTACGTAATTATTAAAAAAAACTATGATTTCTAATCTAATTATAAGAATATATAAACACATTATTAATAAAAGAATTAAAAAATAAAATTTGTAAGTTGCAATAAGGTCTTATTTCAATTTTACACAGTTTTAAAGCGTTTATAAGCTTGTTTTACGTTTTTTACGCGTTTTAAGCCCATTTTAAGGCAGCGCGGAAATATTGGGTACACCCCCCCCCTCAAAATTTGGGTCTTGCCGGACACCCCCCCTAAAATTTGACCCCCCTATACCCCCCCCCAAAATCCGAGAGGGTGCCCACCTATGATTATAACCATACATGGGCAAGTTGGTCCGGAGTGGGGGGGTTAAACCCCAAATTAGGGGGGGGGTTAAAATCCGAGAAACGCAAAATACCCCTATCGTTTTTTTTCTGGAGTGCATTTTACCCATATCGTTTTTCGATTTTAAAGGAAAAATAGGTTAAAAACACTAATTTTAGGTCAAAAAGTCCTTTTTATTGCATTTTTGGGCTTTTTATTGCTTAAAACATTCATTTTGACCTCAAAACTTAAGTTTGGAGGCAGTTAGAAGTCATTTTAAAGACATTTTTTCTTCATTTTTCCAAAATTGGGGGGTTAACTTTTTCTCCCCCCCCCACTTCTGAGTGGGGGGGGGGGTTAAACCCCACTTCTCAGAATTTGGGGGGGGGGGTTAACCCCCCCAACCCCTCCCCGTGCCCATGTATGATTATAACCCCTGGGGACAGTGCACAGGTCTGCATCTGCCTATTTATAAAATGCGTTGTTTTTTAAATTTGACTCCTCTTTACTTAACCTGTTAAATTTAAAAAACATACAATACAATTAGTAAAAGATTCTTGAGGTTTTGTTAAAGCGCAGAGTTTATTATTGAGTAAAAGTAACGCCTTCCTTTTTCATCTAAAATATGTGATTTGTCGCTTCAATAATCAGAAAGGGTTAATAAAGGTTTAACTTAAAATAGATTCTTTATTATCAAAATTCGTATCAAAATTGATTAAAAAAACAAAAGAAAACGCCAAAAGGGAAACAATAAATAGTAAGTAGTGATGGGCGGAACTGCGGAACCCCCGAAACACCGGAACCGGAACTTAAATTTAGATTTTTCAAAAATCCGGAACAGGAACCGGATTCCGAATTTTGCCTGTAAAATCCGTAACCCGGAATCGAAACTGTCTATCAAACCATAAGTGAGCAAGGAGGGGGATGGGTTGGGGGTTATACGCCCCCCCCAAAAAAAATCCCTAATATAGCCGTCACGCCCCCCACCCTAGAGTTTGAGGGCACCCCGGACACCCCCCTAAAATTGGGGTCCCAGTACTGAAAACGCTAAAAATGGGGTATCTGAGGTATACCCCAAAAAATTTTTTGAGACGCCCCCCATTTTCAGGGGTCGGGTATACTCTCCTCAAAAAATCCGGGAACTGCTCACCTGGTGTGGACAATTGTCACTTTAAACTCCGATGTAAAATAGCTCTTACGCGACCGAACTGACCTCCCAAAAGACGCCCTTCCCCCTCCAGATCTCCAGATGAGAAACCAAGCTATATTAATAATTATAGTTATTGTTGAGAAATAATGATACTTATAATTATATTTCGTGTAATTCCTATATTAAAAAATTATTCAGGCTGGGAATTTATGGAAAGATGGAGCGGCGGTTATCATGGCAGTAAGAAGACCCGGATGATCCCTGTGCAGAGAGGTTATCATTTTAATTTTGTTGATTATTTTGGTTAAAGTCGAGTTACATGGAACTTTTGTTAATATAGACCTGGATAACCCAATATTTTATATAATTTGCTGTCAAAAGACTTGTTTGTAAACAAAAGTATTGTTTACGACGATAAAAAAATAGCACCACTTATGCTTTAATTACACTGATTTTATATTATGTTTTTAGGAAGCGTTAGGGCTATCCTCATTAAAGTCTGATTTTGATAAATTGAAAGTCTCTCTTTTTGCCGTTGTTCACGAAGATCGTGGAATTGAAGAATTCCGTCGGTTTTTTAAAGGGGAAATATTTTTGGATTCAGAGGTAGCTTGACTTAATTAAAAAAACGAAGCTTTAGTAATATATTTTGCAAATGAGTAGCAGAAGCTCAAAATTTAAAAAAATTCTGATATTTATTACGCTTCCGGAAGCTACAAGCAAATTAAACCTAGCTAGTCCTAATGACTTGCTAAACGTTGCCTACGCAATATTGAATCTCATATTTAGCAGCAATAAATTAAAGATTCTGAGCAAAGAAATTAAATATTAAAAAATATAGTGTTTATATTAAAAACTTTTTATCAGATTACTAATTTTTAACGGAAAAACAATTTTTTAAGGTCTAAAATTGATTAATTTTGTATGTTTTTGAGAAAAGAAAGGGATTTAAAAAAGTCGTTATAAGTGTTATCATTCATGTTTTTTTCATAAGATAATGACTGAACAGGTACAATTTTGGCTTTTTCAATTCTCTGTTTTCTGTCCTCTCAGTCTAATACATTTTTATAAGGTTATCCAAAATGTAGTTTTTGTAGGGGTGGTTGCCCGCGGTAATTGGCATTTTGAATTATAATGGGGACAAAATCTGGTGGGACCCCCCCTATTTTAGTTCTTAAAAAAAGGGGTTTGACCCAGGGTGGGAAATTTTGAAATCAAAAGGGAAGTCAAAATGAAGTACAATGCACAAAGTAAAAAAAAACATTTTAAAACTATTTTTGTTTTTTTTTTTTTTATTTTATAACGACAATAATACACGATACACCCCCTTCCCTCCCCCCAAATGTGCAACTTCTGTTTTAAAAAACTACCCTAACGTTTGCAGTTTTAATGGAATACCTGCAAAATACTCCATCTTAATAAATCGCATGCCTATTTTAATGTCATATCTCCTCCTATCTACATTTGTGCTGTAATGCCCGGGGTTGCCCGGGGTTCCTATTTTAAATAAATTTTATAAAATATTTATTTTCTTATTTTAATTTAAAACTTTTCTTTTAACTAAAGGTCAAAATCGCATATCTTTCAAATTCCTTTCAGTCTGCTAAACTTTTCGCCTGTAGTCAAAACAACCACGCATCCCGCGGGTATATAAACCCGCGGGTTTTCAAGTAAATTATTATTGCTTTGAGATCGGAATAAATTGCGTCTAAAGTGCTGCTCTAAAATCTAAGTTATTTCTAACCAAAAGCTGCTCGCGTTTTCTCAAAGCTCCGCATCTTTTCTAACTAAATTTCCCCGCCTTCCTTCCCTTCCAACCGGGATTGGGAAACCGCGCCCTTAGATATTTTTACGTGCCTTTTCTGTAACCCCGCCGGGTACTTGGGTATCCCGCCCGGGGTTTATAACTTTTGTAATAAAGGTATACGGGGTCAGATAGCCTACGGCTACATCGCGCAAACACCCACACCACAAGTAGCGTGCGGAAGCGGAACACTCATTCATCAGCGCAAACACACGGGCCAAACCGCACGTTACAGTGCCAATAAATAAATCAATTTTAATTTACGCTGATTAATGGAAAATATACCATTTTAATGACATACAAAACTGGCAAAGCTGTGAAAGTTTTTCAGTACCCTTACAATGACAAGTACTTATTGTAGTTTCAAATTATAAAATTTATCAAAGGGCTAAAATATCCCTGTATATGGCGCAGAGTATTAATTTTTTTTGTGTTCTGGATAATTTTCTTTTTAAAATTATTCTTATATTAATTTTTATATTTTAAGTGGAAGATAAAAAAACGGAGGGCTAAATTTTTTTATTGAATTGTTTTTTTTTGGTTTTGGTTTTTTTTAATGTATAATTGAACTACATAACGTTTTGTTTTTTGGATCATTCTACATCTTTTTTGTAAAATAAATTTTTTTTTGGATTTATTTAAAAATCGTAAAAATGCGATTAGAACAACTTAAAACATATTATATGGTTAAAGAAGGTTGACATTATTTATTTAAAGAGCGGGGCTCCGGGGCTTTATGTATACTATAAATAAACAGAGTTCGTAAGCATAAACGTTAGTAGTTTAATACGTCACTGCCACTAATTAAATAATAATCATAAAATTATTTTTAGCGAAAATTTTACGGACCAAAAGAGCGCTGGATGAGCGTTCCAATGGGATTTCTGCGCTGGGGTGTGTGGAAAAATATCTACAGGGTCAACCAAGCGAAGATAGACGGAAATCTGGAGGGGGAAGGGCGTCTTTTGGGAGGTCAGTTCGGTCACGTTAGAGCTATTTAACATCGGAATGAAAAGTGACAATTGTCCACACCATATGTGAACAGCCTCCCGGATTTTTTTTTGGGTATACCCGACCCCCTGAAATTTAAATTTTTTTGGAGTATGCCTCAAATACCCCCATTTTTAGCGTTTTTAGTACTGGGACCTCTCAAATTTTAGGGGGGTGTCCGGGGTACTCCCGAATTTTAGGGGAGGGGGTGTCGGTAGTAATCGAGATTTTTTAAGGGTATAACACCCCCGCACCCCCCCCCCCCTGCGCACCTATGAGTGTCACCGGTCGTTGCGATGTAAACACGTTGTCACTTTTCATTTTGTTGTAAATAAGGCCCCAGTGTCCTAATAAATTGAGGCACGCCCTAAGTAATGCCTGCGTCCCAATCTGGGCTCTGGGCTTTGCGACATTTTTCTTCAATTTAAATGTGTAGTAACGGCAGATTTAGGGTTAAGCGTGTTGTTTTATTAAAGCACACCCAATAAAAGAAATTAAATTTCTCTTATTAATTTATTTTGTACTTACCTGCTACACATAGATGTCATATATGATTTGAAGTATAACTGAAATTAACTCTTTTTAACTATGCCAAAATAGTCGCATAAATAGGCGATCAGTAAATACCTTCGTAGATTTTCTTAGATATTTATTTTTGTTACAAAATTTTTTACGTTCGCAGTCGCTAAAAATTATTAAAAATCTTTATAGCGCTAAAACTCGTTTTTAAGAAAGCGATCATCATAATAAAATCATAGTTTACAACTAATATGTATACGAATAATCATGACGGTAATATTTTTTAAATGTGCAAAGTAAATAATCAAAACAATAAAATTAAAAATTTTTCCTGTAGGTACACAAAACTTTTACCAGCTAAATACGAACAAAGTAACCCGCTTGTTACTTTATTACTTCTATAAAAAAGCTTTCCGTTTAGCTTTTTTTTTAATTCCGTTTACCTTTCGAACACCTAAATTTTTGTTGTGGGATTAACCCGTTCCCGTGATTTCCTTTTCCGTGGTTACTACGGTTAAACATTCTCCCACGGTGATAGAATCTTCCTTAACCATTATGGTATGTGAACTCAACAGCGGTCAACATATCACCAAGGTTATATTTTTTAGGTAGGCGAAACAGTAGGCATGGTTTATTTTTTAAAACTAAGTACTTCAACAAGATCACATAACCTTTAACAATCACATAACAACATCGCTGCCTTCCGAAACCTGTAAACGGCAACAACAAGAACAACATCACAAACCTTTCTCTTATTAGCGTTTTCCTTCGAAATGTAATAAATACCACCGTAAACACGTATATAAAGCTTTAATCATTTTAATTTACTTGCTAGCTGAGCCGTTTGTCCACTGAAGATGGCGCGGAAAAGAAAACGTGCGAAAGTGCGGTGTGTGCGCTTGCGCAGAAGTAACTATTTTCTTTAGTTTAACCGAAATATGACCTTGGTGGTAGTAACTAATTTTATTATGATGTTTAAGTTTACATTTAGTTTACAATGATTAAAGGAAAATACCATTATGACGAATGTTTCACCGGAAGAAGGCAAATACGGGAGCGGATTGAATTAAGAATTCAGCGTCAATAGGGGTTTCTAAAAGTCTAACCCCCCGAACGGATTTATACACGCTTAATTTCTGTCGTTTGTTTGTTTTTTGTTTCTTTAATTTTTTTTCCTTTTTTTTCTGAACGAGAACCTTATATCATTCGATGACAAAGTAATAATATTTTTACATTATTCTTATTTAGGTGTATTTGTGATTGGCAAAGGATCGACTGGAATTTTATATGAGCATAGAGAGTCCGAATGGGGTGATCATGCGAACACAACAGAAATATTGCAAGTATTAAATTCTTCCATTTAAAATTTCGTGTGTTATATTTAATTTTGTTTATTTTTTTACTGGAAAGACTCATCCCCTTTGAAAAACTCACCAATTGAAATATCAATGTCTTAATTTGTTAATCTCTGTCCAGAGTCAAAAAAGAAAATTAAAAAGACACCTAAGACATAGATAAACAAGGGGGCAGGGTGGGGTCTACCTCCTAGTTTTGAAATTTCGAGCCCCACATCCTCCCCAAAAAAATCTGAGTTCCTCCACTCCCCTAAATTTTTAAAGTTTTTCACCCTGACGTGACTATTTCCATGAATTGAATTGAATTTTATTTTGTTAAAATAACAGGAAACATACATAATAATTTTAAATCTGACCCCCTCCACTCTGGAGGAAATTTTAGGCTCAATTTTTATCCTAAATTTTTCAGACACAAATCAGTACTTTTACACGCGTTTTGTAGCTAAATCTGCATTTGATTCAATAAAATGCAGTATTATTATTTTAAATCTACATAATGAGATAAAATATTAAAAGTGTTTTGTTTCAAACATTGGACTCTCCCATGAAGCCCTCTAAATTTCGACTTTTTACATCTCGAGTCCACACCTTTTAGAAAGCAAGACTATCATTCTTTCTCCCTAATAGATTTTTGAAGTATAATGCAAGTTATTTTTAATTCTCAAAAATATTAACTTGTTTAGCAAGTTCGTTCTAAAGCAAGTTTAGCAAGTTCGTTCTACTTGTTCAAGCAAGCAACTTCTTGACTTGTTTTTAAAAACCAAAGTATCGTTTATTTATATTAAAGGTGCGATGCGGACTCAAACTTTTTGTCTTCGATTTTGATATTTTTTGAGAAAACTTTACCCCTGCCTCCAATAGCCCACAAAATTTTTTCAACAAAATATCTCCAGTGTCTCAGGAGTTATGACCCCACAAAAATGGCGTTTTTTTTGACAATTCTGTACGTGAAAGATTGCTCAACGAGCATAACGATTTAATTTACAAATTATGTATTCAAGAAAGCGGCTACTTTCTACTTTAATTTGATACCTTGATCGTTAGAATTGGTGCAGTAATTGTCGAGATATTACATTTTTTGTACAAAAAAACCCTTGATTTTTTCGCTAAAAACACGGAAGTGAAGGAAAGAAAGGTTAAGCAGACTTCACAAAATTACTGCCGTCGTTTGGTGTTTTTAACGAACAAGTTGTGGGTTTTTTTTTTGTACGGAAAACGCAATATTTCGACAAATATTGTACCTATCTTAACGATTAAAGTATCGAATTAAAATAGAAAGTAGCCGCTTTCTTTGAGTGTAAAATTTGTATTGTAAATTGTTATACCCATTGAGCAATCTGTCACGTACACAGACCTGTGCACTGCCCCCCCCCCCCCCCCCGGGGTTAAAATGGGAGGGGGGGCGATTCCAAAACGGGGGGGGGCACAGGGGGAGGGCAACTTTTTTGAAACGGGGGGGGGGGCAATAAAACGGGGGGGGCAAGCAGGGGGAAAAGAAAAAAAAAGAGAAAAAAAGGAGAAAAAAAGAGAAAAAAAGAAGGGAAAAGGGAAAAAAGGGACAAAAAAAGCGGAAATAAGGTAAAAATAGGTCTAAAATGGCTTAAAATACATTGAAATAGGCTAAAAACTGCAAAAAATTCGCGATGATGGCGTCATCATAGGTCAAAAATGGCGTCATATTTTTAGGGTACTTTTTCATTTTTTGGCGGGGGGGGGGCAATAAAACGGGGGGGGCAAATCCTCCAATAAAACGGGGGGGGGGGCATTTTCAGACCGTGCACAGGTCTGCGTACAGAAATGTCGAGAAACGCCATTTTTGGGGGGTCATAAGTCTTGAACCGCGGGAGATATTTTAATTAAAAAAATTTCGTGGGCTATCGGGGGCAGGGGTAATGTTTTCACAAAAAATTATCAAAATCGAAGACAAAAAGTTTGACTCCGCACCGCACCTTTAAAAAAAGCAACACTGCTTTTAGAATATTTTTTACATTCTTAGTTGTGTTTTGTAATTCTATTAATTATATTTGCGTCAAATAAATGTGTTATGTATGTATCAATCATTATAAATTTTTTATGCAAAAGTTTTTGTTAGTTGAATTACGAAGTTTATTAGTAGTTTAGTTAGTAAGTATAACTTTTAGAATATTTTATACATTCTTAGTTGTGTTTTGTAATTCTATTAATTATATTTGCGTCAAATAAATGTGTTATGTATGTATCAATTATAAATTTTTTATGCAAAAGTTTTTGTTAGTTGAATTACGAAGTTTATTAGTAGTTTAGTTAGTAAGTATAACTTTTAGAATATTTTATACATTCTTAGTTGTGTTTTGTAATTCTATTAATTATATTTGCGTCAAATAAATGTGTTATGTATGTATCAATCAAAATTTTTTTATGCAAAAGTTTTTGTTAGTTGAATTACGAAGTTTATTAGTACTTAGTAAGTATAAATATATGTTGGTGTATCTAGTTTTTAAATAATTTTTTGAACTTCATTTATTACGTTTTGTGCCGAGGTGATTTTGTTATGATGGAATTTGCTAAAATAATAATTATACGTGGCCGATTCTTAATGTTTCACAAACACCTCATAGATTTTAATAAAAATATTTTTTTATGTTCGTTTTGACTGATGTAATTTCTGTTTAATTATAGTATAATAATATTTCTAAAAGTTTTACTGCTAAAAGCAAGAAGTAATGCAAGTAGTTGCAACAGTACAAAAACTAGATATTCGTGCTTTGAATGGTAAAGTGAGCGCACAGAGAAATCAGACAAAAATAACCGGTAAAAACATTATTAGAAACTAAAGAATTTTTCTACCCTCAGCCATGCGATGTAATTTATAAAAATGAGTGGCTGTTTTACTTTTTTTGAAATAATGTATGAAATTAATTAATTTTCAAAAAATAGCACAAAAATAAAATAGGGGGAATTCTAAAGCTCAGGAGGTATTCCGGAGCTTGGGGCTCCGAGGGACATCATCCCTACCCTAGTCATGTTCCTACTTCCAAATATCATGCTCAGGGGCTCCGGTCATATGAATAAGTAATTTAAAGCTGATATAGCCTTGTGAGTTAATTTAACCGGATTTTAAAACTATTTTCAATGTTTTTAATAAGTTTAAAAAATTAATTTACAAATAAAATTTGGAAACATCATATTGGATTGTTTAATTTTATTATGATGTTTAATTATTAAATAAATAAGACAGTGGAGATCCTGGGAGTACTTCAGAGCCTGGCGCTCCGTCGCTACTAGTTTTGTTCTCCGGAGGTCTGTGTTTAGGAGCTCTGGAGCACGAGCAACCCGCAGCACATTGGAGCCACGCCCTTTTTTGTACTAATTTTTTAATGAGTAACTAAAGACAATAATGCCACAGATTCTTTTGTAAATAGTTTTTTGTAAACTAGTTAAAGTTTCTTTTTAAATTTTAATTAGTTTACAAGATTTAACTAATTTAAAACGATAAAAATAGTCTTAGAAAGGCATTAAGTGTAAGTTTAAGTTTATTTAAAGCTTATTAATGTGACCTTAAAATCACTCGTTTAAAGGGCAGAGCTCCGGAGTTCTCCGTTTTAAATGGCCGGTGCATGATATTGGAGGGTAAGAAGGAACATCACTAATCACTACTTACTGTACACCCTGCGAAAAATTCACTTTAAGAGTATAATTAACTTTTGTCAATCAACCAAAGTCACATAAGAAATAATTTGCATAGGCATTGTTGGCACGCAGCTGATTGGTCGTTCTGTATGACGTTTATTTCAGCAATAGTACGTCAGCAGTTTTTTGCGCGGTTTTCTAACTAAAAGATTCCGATGCTTTAACTGTTGCAAACGCACTGTTCAACCAAACCGTATACAAATTCTTTTTTATGCGAGGTTGGTCGATTAAACATCAAGTATGATAAAAAGTCAAGAGTCAATTTAAACATGTGGCGCCTCTTCAATTATAATACTATGGTTGAATTATATCTGGCTGACGCGTAAGTTTGTATAGGAGACATGATCAGACCAGTTGTACGGTTAGGGCGTTTTTTTAAACAAATTATACATTAATATAAATATTTTCTGAATTAAACGTACCATTAGCAAAGTTACTCGCTAAAAATTTTTTACTTATTTTTGAAAAACCTTAGTTTTTCACGCTGGTTGAAACATTAAAAAATAAAATTTAAAACATTACGTACAAAACTATTGATAACAAAAATATCAACATTTTTTTAAGGAAGCATTATTTAATAATGTATCATATTACAATTTAGCTTGATTTTTAGGTTTTGCTTAGACTTAGGTATAATAAATTTAATTAAAACTAAGTTTTGATTTATTTTTAAAGCATTTTAGACTACCTAATAGTTTTTAATTTTTAAAGAATTTTAGATTACGAAGAATAGTTTAATACTGAGTTTTCAAAACCATAGTTTAACGCAATGGAATAAAAATAAATAAGTCTTATTATTTAAAACATTAGAAACTATTGATAGCAAAAATCTGATTTTTTAAAGAAAGCGTTATTAAAAATGTGCATCACATCCCAATACAATTTAGATTGATTTTAAGGTTTTGCTTAGGCTCAGGAAAAATAAATTTAATTAAAACTAAGTTTTAATTTGCTTTTAAATCCTTTTACACTAGTATGATTTTGTACTTTGAGTTTTAAAAGCATTAACTTTTTTGATGAGCAAGTAATTTTTGTTTCAAAATTGAACGGTCCAGCGTACTATTTAATTTAGTTATTTAATGTAATAAATTTAACAGTGTATTAATTTACATTTAAAGCGCAGTGTACTAATTTAGTTCAAATCTACATGGATACTTTTTGGAAATTTGTAAAAAAACTTTAAAATGACGAATCAACGCTGTGCACACACGAACACGCTGATTTTTATGTATAAGACTTTATTTAAACATTATTATTTTAGAAATATTTAGATTAAATCAAATGACAAATTTTATTACTTTGTTTTTGGTTTTTAAATTCGCAATAGTTAAATTATAAGATTGCTTTATTTTAATTTCGCTGCGCGTCTCTCTCGTCGGTTTATTTCCTAAAGCGCAGAAAGAATACCTTCCAGCATAATATCTTCCGCGACGCACGGAGAGAAGTTATTTTTCCGAAGATATTTACTGGAATATATTTTTGTGAAACGTTATTTTTGCAGAAGCGATTAATTTCGAAAATATTATACATAATGTACTTATTCCTAGCGCCGATCCATTGTTATCAAAGGAAGTAATCCTGTAGTGTCGAAAGAAGTCGCCAGATGTTGTCTAACTAGTGTATTTACATGCCGTTGATTGGCTATTATTCAACCTTTTGGGATTCTTTCGGCTGCAAATCCGCGCCCGAGTGCTGCTCAGTGGAAAACTCCGCGTGTTGATTTCGGTCTGCGTGAGCTTTAACATTGAACAGCGATGGCGGCGAAATCCGTTCTGCGGGTTTGCAGTTATTATATTAGGAAAAATTGGCAAGCATGAAAAGACACCTACCACATCGACGGACCTAAGCAACCTAAGCAAAACCTCAAAATCAAACAAAACATTAAATTTGGCTTGGATTTTAAGATTTTGCTTGTTAGGTTGGCGAGGAAATTATTAGTAACAAGGGAGGCTTTCACCCCTCGGTCGGTCCGTCGGTGTAGTAGGTGTCTTTTAGTGCTTGCCAAAAAATTCGCTCTTTGAAATGTCCGTTGGATTTTGCCACGAAAATTATTATGCAAATTTTATTAAAAACAATATATCACAGAAAAAATCACGACAATATTTCTTATCACGACCAGGGCCGTAGCCAGGATTTGAATTGAGGGGGGATTTTTTGGAAGGTGGTTTATAATAGGGACCCACAAGGGAGGTCTGAGGGGCGGGAGCCCCCCAGCGGGGTCAAGGGGCAGAGAGAGCCCCTTGTCAGGGGGGTCCGGGGGGCAGAATGCCCCTTGGGGTGGAAAATTTTTTAGTTTTAAGCTTTTAAAAAGCATCAGGAAACCTAAATTTAAGTACTGAATCTTTATTTATTTTCAGTTGTTTTTTTAAATAAATACAACAAAATAAAATAGTTTTAGGTATTTTATTACTATTTTAATAAAAAAGAACAAACGTTTTTTTTTATTTTTTTTTATACCAAAAAAGTGTTTGAATCGTGACTTCCCGCTCTTTGATACTGCCGCTT
>JASAMX010009167.1:0-23952 GCA_030248175.1 Microlaimidae sp. YZB2_3 | reverse complement strand
ACACAAACACACACATTTTTTACTTCGCGCGTAAAATAACTGAACGCTGCCGAGGGAACACGGGAATTGAAAAAATTCCTGGGAGGCAAGTGGAATTCCAACAACGGCCGCGGCCTAAAATACCAAGATGCAAAATAGAAAAGTTGCACACGAATTTAAAAGGAAATCGCAGTAAAACGCATAGCAGCATTTATAAAAAAACCCAAAAAAATACCCAAGCAAAATAGTGGTGTAGTTACACTACAAAGCGGCATGAAACAATAAAAAACAAAGTCATAATAATTTTTTAACGGCCTTTTACATGAAATTTCAAATTTTTAATAGAAATGTGTTACAGCTTTGCCATGTAATTTTACCAAAAACAGACTATTATATTATAAAGTTAATACGAAATCATAGAATTTCATTGGTTTACTTGGTGTTTTTGTCAAAATTTTGATTTAAAATTTAAAATTTATTTAAAATATATTTAAAATATTTTTTCATAATCTTTTCAAAAGATAGCCAAGAGTCTAAGCTACGGTTCCATATATGTCCCGCACATATTCTAAACTCCGTTATGGATATATAACATATCAAATTTCAAGTTTTCTCGCCAGTCCGCATGATTTTTGTATAGACTATAGTGTTACATTAATTTAAAACAAAAAAATTACCTTTGTTTGCTTAAAGTTTATTAATAATTCTGCATAATATCTTTGGAAAAAAATAACTTCAGAAACACTTTTAAATTCATAACAAAAGAAAACTTTGTTTTTCTAAGCCTAAGCGAAACCTTAAAATCAAACTGAAAAAAACATTAAAAAAATTGAAAAAAGCCTAAATTTTTTTTAAATGGCGAATAATTTTAAAAAAAGTATATTTTTTCTGAAGATTTTTTGAAGAAGGTATTTCTTCCAGAAACCATAATAATATTTGTAAATAAGAATTATGTTTTATTTAAAACCGTTTTCTATTAAAAAACCTTATTTTCACCAAATTGTTAATGTAAAATTTTGAAAATATACCACTTTTTTTAAAAAAATTGTGATTGAATTGTATCCAGCGATAAAAATTGTGATAAAAGCCAATTGAAAATTTTGTCCCAAACAAAATATGCTTTTTATACGGTTATAAGAAATAAGGAAGGTAAATCGGGCCACCTACTTTTTTAAAATTCATCTTCCCAAGGAGCGATTGAATTTTAAAGAGAGCGATAAGTCTAGAAAGCGAATTGTCCAGGGAGCGAATTGTCTTGGGAGCCAATTGTCCAAGGAACGAATCCTCCCCAATAAAGATTGTGTAATAAAAATTGCGTTTGTAAACAATGTTTGGAGCGAATATGGCGGGGAGCGAATTGTCCATGGAGTAAATTGTCCAGGGAACAAATTTTCCCAGGAGCGAATTGTCTCAGGAGTAAATTGTAGGAAGCGAATTGTCCAGGTCCCGTGCTATATATTTTGTTTATTTTAAGTTTTAGTGCAAGGTGCCTAATATAGTTCTGATATGAACAAAGCAATAAATCAACCCAGCCAAATACAACCGGACCACCTATTTAGCAGTCTACTCTGGACAATCACCACGCAATAGAAATTGCGCGCAGCATCAGTAAATTTATTGCAACCGAAATTAATTATTATTCAATGGTTTTAGATAGAATTGAAATGAAGGATAATCGCGCCCCATAAATGTTATAGCTAATTGACCAAATAGGTTTTTACCACTTACGTTAAAGTTATATACCCATTCACAAAGTTAAAATGGCCGACGCTGCTGTCCTCGCCAAAACAAGAAAGCAGTCAAGTGCAGCCAAATCGACTCACTCAGAGGAAAAGTGGCGGAGTTGGGGACTGAGAGAGATGCCTGGCTAGCAGAAAAGTCACTGCTGGAGGATCCGGTCCTGAAACTGGAGGAGGCATCCCGGCTGTCACAGTTACACACTTTTCCAACACGTGTGCTTGACGTGTGTCAACAGGTGATCCAACAGCTCCTTCCAGTTCTTAACACTCTTTTTGAGGACCATGTTTCCAAGATGGATGCAAAAAGAAACATGGTCAGTTTGCTGTCATCTCTGGATTAAAAGAGTCGGCAAATGATGGTGACCAGGTCAAAGAACTTATTAATAAACTGAATGATCGTAATAGCAATAGAAGTGACAACATCGTTTTGGACTTTTTCCAAATGGGAACCAGCAGAGGTTCAAAACCGAGACTATTAAAATTGAAACTTGCCACCACTTTACTCCGTAATCACATTACAAGGTCTGGTTCCAACTTAAAGGGAGAAGAAAAGTTCAAGGGGGTGTTTGTCCGGCCTTCCTTGACCATGGGGCCTGCAGGCCAAATTACTTGTAACCCTCAAAACTTATCGTGATAAGTGCCCTAACTCAAAAGTGTACATCCGTTATAGTAATTTGAGAGACCCATATTTATATGACAGTATTGCAAAAAAAAATTTGCAGAGGAAAAAACATCTGGGGCTGCATAGGAATTTGTGCAATCTTTTTGCAACACTGAGAAAATCAGGGTCTTATACTTTAATGCAAGAAGTGTCAGAAATTCCCTAGCAGAACTTGATATTTTAACCTCTGGAAATGATGCCACATATAACAATGTGTTTTTCAATTTTATCTTAATTACATAAACCTGGCTGTCTCCACAAATTAATAACATTCAATTTGATACCTTTAATAACTACAATATTATACGTTATGGCCAAAAAAGTAATAACCCTGGAGGTGGTGTACTAGCGCTCTTTACGAAAACGCATCAAATGTCTGAGATTGAAATTAGTTTAAAACATGAAGAATTTAAGATAACAGCATGTGATGTATTCCTTAAAAATATTAAAATTAGGGTTATCTTCCTATATAGACGCCCACAAACAAATAAACAGGAAGATGATTTGATTTTTGAGCTGTTGAGAAATCTAATTTATGAATTTACAGAAACTGTCATTCTCACTGGGGATTTTAACTTCCCTGGTATTGAGTGGAAAAATATGGATGTAGTTTCCAATTTTCAAAATGAACTTAACTGGCTTATTTTATTCAGTGAAGTAGGACTAACACAAATATTAAAATCACCAACAAGAAAAGGAATTTTTTTAGATCTACTTTTTACGACAGATGTAGACATTTTTTGTTCTACTGAAGTAGCGCCAATTTTTTTAAATTCAGATCATTTTTCAATTATGTTTTAGCTTGACGCTGGCTTAATCCTCATAGAAATAGTAAAAAAACAAGTAAGTATGGTATCTAATTTTGCAAAAGCAGGCTACAATTCCCTGTTTCAACTGTATGCTTCCTATAATTGGGATAATTTTTTTAAAAATCAAAGCAGTTTTGAAGAGCAATGGTAATGTTTCAAAAACAAACTCATTGAAGGCATCAACATACATGTGCCAAGTAAACGTTTAAAGTTTAGTAACAAAAAAGCTAAGTATCCAGCAAATATTAAGAAACTTCAAAAAAGAAAACTAAAACTTTGGCACAAAAGAAAATATCACGATACCAAAGAAGAATATAACTTAATCACAGAAGAATATGTGGAAGCTGTAAAAAACCAAAAAAATTTCTCTGGAAAAAAATACTCAAAAAAGGGACATAGGAAGTTTTTATAAATTTGTTAACAAAAACATTAAATCAAGAAGCTATATTCCACCTTTGGTTAAAAATGACTCTTGCTTTTAAAGACTCTAAAAAGGCCGAAATATTTGCTGAATTTTTAGTTCTATTTTTACAACTGATGATGGAAATTTTCCTCCATTTCATCCTGAAACTAAAATTAAACTAGAAAATATAAAATTCTCAACAAATGAAGTGTTAAAAAATATGCCAAATAAATTTTCTAAAACTCGATTGTCTACCTGCCTATTTTTTGAAGCGCCTTGCAAAAGTACTGGCTGAACCTTTAGCTAAAATTTTTAACAAATCTTTTGAAACTGAAAAACTATCAAATGATTGGCTAAAAGCCTTAATTATACACATATTTAAAAAAAATTGAAAAACAGAAAAATAAACTATAGACCAATCTCCTTAACCTCTTACTCCTGTAAAACCATGGAGGTGTTAGTTCGTGACAAACTTTACTCCTTGTTCCATAAAATATTATCAAGGTTTTAACATGGTTTTAAGGACAAAAGTTCAACTGTTACGCAACTAATAGAAGTAGTAAATAATTGGACTCTAAGCCTAAAAACAAGAAGTCTGTGGATATTATCTATTTGGATTTTGCCAGAGCTTTTGACTCTGTTTCTCACCAAAAACTTCTATACAAACTTAAACAATATGGAGTTACAGGAAATTTTTTTAATTGGATCAGTGCCTTTCTGACTAACAGGACATTAAAAGTAGTTATTAATAATTCTGTTTCCTTCTCATACAAAGTAACCAGTTCAGTTCCGCAAGGTTCAGTTTTGGGCCCACTCTTATTTTTAATATATATCAATGATATTGTTAACTGTGTAAAAGAGTCAAAAATTATATTATTCGCAGATGATGTGAAAATATATACAAACTTTTCAATAAATAATAATGAAGCTATGAATCTTCAAGTTTTAAAATGCAAAAAGATCTTGAAAATGTGGCTGAGTGGTCAAAAACCTGGCAACTAAACCTTGCTGAAAACAAATGTGAAACTTTCCATATTGGTCCTATAGGTGATTTTGTATGCAACGATTACACCATAAACAACAAAGTTCTAAAGCAAGCCAAAACAATTAAAGATTTAGGTATTTATATGTTTCATAACCTGAGGTTTTCTTATCATTCTCAAAAATAGCTGTGTCTGCTCTGCAAAAATCTGCATTAATTTTCAGAACTTTCTCAGCTAAATCAGTTACAAACTTGGTACGAGCATATAAATCCTATATTGGCCCAGTGCATGAATATGGCCGTGTCATTTGGAATCCTTATCTTATAAAAGATTGTAATTTAATAGAAAAAGTTCAAAAATGTTATACCAGAAAATTATTTAGATGCTTTCGTCTAAAATACACTAAGTATGAAAATCGGTTGACTTTTTTAAAACTTGAAAACTTTCAGATAGAAGAGTTAAAACAGACTTATGTGAAATATACAAAATAATAAAAGCAAATCATGTCTTCAATCAAAAGATTTATTTTTTTTCAACACCAATCAAACTCAAGGATATTTTTTAAACTGCAAATTGATGGAAGTGGAAAAGATACAAGAAAATACTCTTTACTATAACTTGAGCCTTCTGAGCATTATTTTTTTTAGCTTAACTGTGTTGCTTTTAGATTGCACACAGCAAGTTTTTTATCTTACTTGATTACACATTCTTAATTTTACAAAAGTAATGTTAGTTTTTGTTCCTTTCACCTGGTCTCCCAACTTTTGTATTTATTTTGTATATGTATATCTATCTAGTGTTGTTTTTTGTAGTATTGTATTTATTTAAACGTATTTTCTTCTACTTGTTCTTTTTATTATAGACTGTGTTCTGTATAACTAATTGTGATATATTTTTTTAAACTAACTAAACTTTTTTGTGTGCTGACTTACACATATTGTGGATTTATAGATAATTGCTAAAAATAAATTTCTTTCTTTCTTTTTTTAGTAAGGGTTGAAATATTAGTTCAGAACAGATTTATTCATTGTTTGTATTCGAGTCTGTATGGCTTCCAAAACCTTGTACCGTTTTATAATCTATTTCAATTTTCTGTTTGTCTTTGTTTGATATATGCTTAGTTTTTACTAAGGAAGAACATCACTTTTACTAAAAGTTATATATATATATATATATATATATATATATATATATATATATATATGTCAGCTTAGATATTAATTTTTGTATTGTGTGTATGGTGTATCCAACAGTAATAATTTTGTTGTTTACCGGTTGTTATATTCTCAGATATAGTTGGATGTATTTAAAGCTCAAAAAAACTGGGACCTGTTTGGAAAATAAAGCTTTAATTATCGAACCAGGGACCTATGGATATATATTTGTAGTTTTGCGTCTAAAATAAACAAATGCTTCAGATTTTTAAAATAAATAGCTCAAAAATGTTAAGTTTTTTTTATCTCGTTTAAAACCTAAAGCTAAAGCCTTCCAGGCTAAAATTAAGGTGTAACTGCTTTTCGCCAGGAAGAAATAAACAATAAACCCGTGAACGAAAAAAAAAATTCAGCAGTTATGTAACCAATTATTATTTAGTTGCATCATGTGTTTCTCTGCACGTGATATTTTCTCAAAAAAAACGAGTGGTTACTTTACCACTCATCTATTTTCACCCTGATAGAATTTATCTTTAGTATTTACACTTTTGGTACGAAAATTTATTTATTTTTACCTAAAACACTAAATGGTAATCAAAAAATATTTCATTTGTTAAAAAAACAATTATTTTCAAATATTTAAACATGAATAAAAATATAATAAGACAACAAAAAGTATAGAAAACTGAAGCATTTGTTTATTTTAGAAGCAAAACTATGAATATATATATATATATTTTTGTTAGAAAATTAACAAAACATATTATTTCTTAGAAAATTAAAATTTTAGGATTTTTTTGAAGCTAAAAAATTTTTCCAGAGTTTTTCAGCATGGGATAGCCTCAAAGGCAATATGAAAGAATTGAAGCCGGAAATCATCGCGCGTACAGAACAATTTTCAGAAATAAAATTATAGGCACCTTGCACTGAAACGCAGTTTATACATAAAGTATGCAATATACATAAGCGTCACCATAATGGATAATTACCGTACTCCTACTTATCTTTCGTAGTATGCAGATCAACCGAACAAAATTTCGTGCGCTTTCTATCAATTGATCTGCATACTACGAAAAGATAAGTAGGAGTACGGTAATTATCTATTATGGTGACACTCATGTATATTGCATACTTCATGTATAAACTGCGTTTCAGTGCAAGGTGCCTATAAATTTTAAAAAAATAATAAAATCATTGCATATAAAAGATACTAATTTATGTTACATGGTCATTGTATATCTGGGACCTGTTTGGAAAATAAAGCTTTAATTATTTGTGTAGAAACTACAGGTCAGTGGAAGCGTGGCGGTCACATCTTGTTTTATGCAGTATCTACAGTAAACAACAAGGCTACGTGTTTGTTCTAATCATTGGAGTGCGACGTGTGAAGTAAAAGCAATATTATTAAACGTTGGTGTTACTACGGGCGTGTATATTAATTTATACGTGTATAGAATAATTGACAAATAACAACGGTAAATGTGCTAATGATGATCATAGTACCCGTTTTTTTGTAATTTTAATTTTTATTGAGAGGAATGAACTTTTTTGTCTTAGCAAACCCTAAAATTGATACAATTTGAATTATTTTCCAAAAAGTATGGTTCCAAAAAATTAACCAATTTGTTTGCTATTTTTTCGGCATAAAATATTTAGATTTGACCGAAAAATTCTTCTTTTTAAGTTTTGTTTAATCACAATTTTATTAATTTTACTTATAAACCTAATCAAAATATTTACAGTTTTTTACATGTAAATTAGCTAATTTTAATTAATTTACAATACAAATATCAGCATAAAACTGGAGCTAAAATTGCGATTCATCTTAGCAAGAACGCATAAAAGAATAGAATGTCCGACCGGTTGTTAAATCGTTCAGTGCTTAATTTTGTGTAAAACAATTAACAGTGTAGACATTTATCTTTTAAAAATAAACTGTGAACGAAAAACTTTTAGATGAGGTTTTTTCACATTATTTTGTTTTATATTACAAATATTTTGCGTATTTTTTTATTAAACTCAACGTATATATTATTTTACAGAATAAAATGTGAAATATTTCCAATAAGCTGTACTCTTTGACAGTAATGCATTTTCGCGTGCACAATTTTTAACTTTTGTGCATATTAATAAACAAGCTATTTTATTTATTTATATTTATTTAATAAATAATAAATATATTTATTTAATAAATAGGAGCTAACAAAACAATACTTTTCTAATTTTAAACTAAATGTAAATTTTATTTAAGAAAATTAATAGGATTTTAAAAAAAACAAAAAAAAACTGTAAAAAAAGGAATTGTATAAGATGGGCGCCTGCCTGGAATTTCCTATTCGCATTTTCATCAAAGTGGAGTTTGGATTTTAAAACCTTTTTACTCGAACTGGTTTTAAATTATTAAACTATTATTCTTAAATAAAAAACAAGAACATCGTTATATTGTAACATCAAACAGGAAGTTTTTGACGTGCACATAGACAATATCTAATGGATAATAATTTTTCATTTTTTACGTGAAAAAACGCTAGTCTTAGCGTTTTTTCACGTAAAAACATGGCTAACTATCCTCTTTTTTTGGATACTAGGAAAATTTTGACAAAAATTTTTTCGTTTGAGCTTTTCGAACTTTCGAACGCGCTGCGATCAATATGCAAATATCTCAAGTTAAGGTCTCTAAACTTTTGGCTACCTCCTTAAAAAATTTTTTTCTTATAAATAATAAAAATATAAAAGCACCCCTTACTAATTTTGGGGGTACAAAGGGGTATTTATTTTCGTTACCCGACATTTTAGAGCAAATTATTTATTTTTTGAAATCGTTGAAAGCGTCGAGAGCTTTAAAATGACATTATTTCTCTATATAAAAGTGCTGTGTCAAAAGTTAATATTATATTTTTGGGGTTACCCAGTGCAGTGCCTTAGGGGAAGAAAATTTTTTTTGGACCGTCACCAAAAGTTAAAACATATAAATGTCACGAAATTAAGTAAAACAATTTTTATCTAAAGTGATTTTAAAAATTTTATTCATTCATTTATTTATTTGTTCAAGAAAGAAGCATAAATAACAGTTACATTATATTGAATTTTGATCATGTATGTACCTAATAACGCTGATTTGATTCCAAAACCATTTTTTAGCTTATTTTTCTCAAAAGTTAAAAACTCTGTTCATAATTTATTCACTTTATATAACTGTGGCGGACTTTATCAGTTTTTGGTCATGAATTCCAAAATTAAAGTTTTTAAATTTAAAGGTTTTTATTACAAAAAAACACTACAAAATTAAGTATACAAAGTTTGTATACTTAATTAAAAAAATAAGTATACAAAGTTTGTATACAAACTATTAAACTATATTACAAATGTTTGTATTCATAAGAATAAGAAGAATAAGAATGTTTATTCACAAATTTAATACATAAAGAAAGTTAATAAAAGAAAAGCTTATAAACTTATACAAGCGATGCATCGCTTTATAAAACCTAAAAATACTAAAGTTTCAAATACGAAATACACCTAAATGAAAAGTTATTGACATAATTAAATAAAAACATAAATGAAAATAAACACGATGCACATGGATAAAAACATTGTTTTGAATAAAAAGGAGAGAACACAAAGAACCATATGGCTTCTTACATGTGTCTATCAAATTTAGTAAATTTATCAAAGGTAAGACATTCTATTTGTTTTTTAAAACTAGCTAATATATTAGCTTGCACCACAGTTGAAGGAAGTGAATTCCAATAGTTGGCGGTACGAGAAGCAAAACAATGTAACATTATATTATTGTTAGCAGTTTTTAACCGCAGTTTTTGGCAATGATCATTTTTCCTCTAAACTCAGCCCACTCGAAAAAGTCCCCAAATTTTAAATGGTTTTGACCGTGAATAATACTAAAACACGTTTTTAAATCAAACCTAATTCGGCGAGTTTCAAGAGAATGAAGCACTAAATAATATAACCGCTGTAGATATAAAAAACCTGGTAGAAGGTTGCATCTACTGAATACTCTACGTGTAAAAGTTCGTTGAACGCTTTCTATTAGGTAAATATATTTTAAAAGATATGGAGACCATATTTGGGTGTTGTATTCTAATATAGGCCGAACGAAAGTTTTATAGTCCCTGACAATCGCTTCTAGATTTTGAGTTTGAAAACATCTAAATATAAGATTTAACACTCCAAAAGCTCTTCTAGTGATACTAGCACAATGAGTGGAAAATTTTATATCGTTTGATACCAAAACGCCTAAATCATTAATTTTTTGGCTGTAGTTGATTTCATTACCGTTTATATTTATCGGTACCTTAGGATTCTTATTACCCATATAAATAATAAAACATTTTTGAAAAAGCGACTTGAAGCTGCCATTTTTTACACCAAGAAATTAAATCATCTGTTGCTTTTTGTAAAACGGAGTTTGATTCATTGTGACGCCTAAAATGATACATTTTAATGTCGTCCGCAAACAACTTGGTAGTTACGTCACTTAATTAATTTGGTAAATCATTTATAAAAAGCAAAAACAGGAGAGGTCCCAAAAACGCGCTAAATTTAGGGGGCTAACCCCTCAAAATTTTTGAAAAAAGTATTTTTCAGGAGGTAGCTAAATATTTGCGTTATTTGCGTTATCCGAATTATTTGCGTTATTTATTATCCGAGATAGCCAAATATTTAGGAGAAAGCTAAATAAAAAAATGGATCTTTACTTGAGATTATTGAGCACAGCGCGTTCGAAAGTTAGAAAACTCAAACAAAAAATATTTTGTCAAAATTTTCCCAGTATCTCAAAAAAAAACCAAAAGAATATGTATAATAAGTGGAGAATTTTGAGTTTAAGAAAATACAGTCCCGTAACCCGCCACAACAGTCCTGAGAAAATGTTTCCACAGTTAACAAAGTTATATTTTTTTGTGAAAGAATCTACAATCGTTGCGGTTTTTTTTATCACTGTTGTATCAAGTTTAAAAATGGATTTTTTCAGATGCATATCAGCCCCACCCCCCTGTTTGTTTGCCGAAAGAAGTTTGCTCGTTGTTTAAAGTGCTTTCTTTCTAAACTGTCGTTCTTTTGCAAAAAAACTAAGTTTTGGTGTATGTTTTCACTTTGTGTTATTACTTTTAAATTAAATTTTTTTTAACTGGTCCTATAATTTTATTCATTTTATTAGAAAAATGCAAGCCTATAGAACTTGAAAATTGTACAAAATAATGTATGGTAAAATGTATAGTAATGTATAGTAAAAATTGTACAAATAATACAAAATAATAATTGTACACAATCAGTTTTTTTGTTATCTCGCTTGTTAGGTAAATAATACGGTCACGTGTTTGTTTTTAGCATATGAATGCGACGTGTAAACACCAATATTAATCTTTGCTGTTTCTGTGCCTGTATACTAATTTATGCGTGTATAAAATACTTCTAGCTGTGAAAAAATCATGAATTATTAGACATTACTTATATGAAAAAAGAAAAAAATATAACAAGTTTATTAACAGCAAATTTGCCGACAGAAATAACGGAATCTACCGTAAAAAGTAAATTTTTTTTTCGTAAATTTTAGTATTTTAAATAAAAATATAATAACAGCTCTTTCAAATTTGTCGACGCGCTCTTGAAATCACCCAAATAATTTGCAATTTATATTCCATTTAATTAAATTTTAAAATTTTAAAATCGGGAACAAATTTTAATACAATTGACTTGGACTAATAATACATAGTAATCAAATAAAACATACAAGAAAATGTACCAAAAAATTAGTTGAAATATCGCGTATCGTTGAAATATTAGTTAAAAAAAAGTCTAATATCGCGCATGGCAAACCTTAATTTTGCTATATCTTTTGAAATTCAACATTTTGATTTGATCAAAATATTCGTAAAACCGTTAGTAAAACAGTTTTAGTACTACTGTAAAAATGTTTCGGTTATTTGTTAATCATATACATATTGTGAATACAATTTTTAATACATGTGACAATTCTTTTCACGCTTATTTAAATAAAAAAACAGGTTTTTCCTGACATTTGTAGTTATTCAAAGTGTTATCGAAAGTTTTTTACACAATATATATATATGTGTGTATATTGTTAATAGCGATCGTACATGTACGTTGTCATATTGCCTTTAGCGTATATATAGTGAATTGTCGCCTCACCTGAATTTCATTCTTGCATATGCTCTAGTGCCTTTAGTTAAACCACTGTTCATGTGAAAAACGACCAATTTTTTGTAAGTTACGAATTAGGTACTGGGGTACTTGTGTGACACTTATTTTTCTTACCGAATTACATATTAAGTAGCTTCACACAATAATACACATTTTCTTGTGGTTATTTTTTGGTTTAAATTATAATTCCTTACCTTTTTTATAAATTTACGCATTTGGGTACTAGGGTACTTGTGTGTTACTTATTTTTCTTACTGAATTACGTATTAAGTAACTAAACAAAAGAATCTGCTCACTTAATTGTTGGTAAAATAATCCTAGCTGCGACTCTTACCTTTTTTTAGACTCCAATAATTGCTCAAAATTGTTTTTCGTCCTTTAAATCCACTAATCAGCGTAGTGGTAGCAGAAATCTTTTTTTTATTTTAAAAGTTTATTGAAAATAATAATAGCATACAATAACAAATATCAACACAATTATAATACTATTAGTACCACTACAATAATAAAAACCATGCAGAGTATTACAAAACACTCTATGTAACATAACATAATAACTTTATCACTGATGTCGTGTACAATATTTGATGTACACATTAGCATGTGTTGATATTTGTCAAACTTTTCTTTTTGAATAATAATTATAAAACCCATTTTTTATTTTTCTGTTTTTTTAATTTCGTTTTTAATTAATGTTAGTAGGGTAAAACAGGGCTAAATGTATAATTTATCACCAGTTTTTCCATTTGTGATTTTTCATCTTTTGAGTTTGTTAATTTGATTGCAGTATTTATTGTTTTAATTTTCGTTTCACAAAATTTTCAAAAGCACAGAAGCTTGGATTTGTTTCTTTACTTTTTTGAATATGAATAAAATATTTTAACCAAAGAGCGTATTCTATTCTTGCCGTTTTTTAACTATTTCATTGTCACTATTTTGTAGAAGTATGCAATTTTCTATTGATATAGTAAATGTTATCTCTTTTTTAAATTAAAGTGCTCTGAGGCATTTAACCATATTTCATTCGAAGATGGACATTTTAAAAAGTAATGTTCGAGGTTGTCTATCGATGGTACGTTTTTTCAGAATGGAGATTTTACTATTTTATATTTATAGAATCACTCCCTGCTGTTTATCACTCTATGCAAAATTTTAAATTGTAGAACCTGAAGTTTTGTTTCCGAGGTTATTATTCTTATGTTTATGAAGTTTTCTGTCCAAAAGGACCATTGTTGTTCCCCAATTATTTCATTCCAATGTTTAATTGATGCTGGGTCTTCTGTTGGTTTTATGATAAAGAATTTTTTTCTTTGTATGTATTCAACTCTTTCCATTCTGGTAGAGGGTATCTTTCCTGAGTTATTCCAGATTTAAGAATGTCTCCCCACACGCGATTGACTCCACTTTAATTTTATTATAATGTATTTGATTGAGTTTTTTAAAATTATATATTTTTTGAACTATTGGAAATGGCTTCCAGTTTCGTTTTTCGTCGAGAAAATTTTTTATTTGGTAACATTTTTTTGTTACTAGCTCATGATGATAAACTGTTTTATTGTCTATTAGTATATACTTATTATTGTTTATTTTTTCGTCTATAATGGCTTCCCAGCAGTATAGTTTAACAATCCTTCTATTGCTAACTTCTTGATATGCTTTTAGAGCGTCATTATAGTAATTATCGATGCCGTTCCACTTAACTGGAAGACTTGTAAAATTGTAGGTGAAATCAAGTAAATATTCCAATCAACCGACTTTTTTTAGCTTAAGACAAATAAAAGCGCACCATTTTGCTGAATAATTTTTTATGACTCTTCCTAACTTTTTAATTTTAAACGTTTTATTTATTGTTTCTATGCATGGCATTTTTAGTCTATAATTTTTATAATCCCATATCATTACAGTATGTTTTATTTTCTGTAGTTTAAAATTCCAAATGTGATTGGTAATAAATTTTTTAATTTGATTTAAGGTTTTTTGTCTATATGTAAATTGATTAATGGATAAACTATGTAGCTGAGACAGCCCAAGAGTTTTCAGTACTAAAATATGTTCAATTAAACTTAGACCTCTAGTGTGTCAGGCATTTATGGATGTTTGTATTTTTTCTAATTTATCGGCAAAATTCAATTTAATCATACTTTTTTTATTATGGTTGAAATTTATTCGCAAAATTTTTATAGGCTTAGTACCCACATTAAATTTATCAACTCTTGTGTTATTTAATGTTTTATGTTTGCCTATTCCAGTTTTATCGGTGTTCAATTTCAACCCTGAAAAACTTTCTAAATAAGTTATTGTTTTTCTAGCTTTTTTAATGGATTTTACATCTGACATCAGCAAATTACACTATTTTGTATTCATGACCTAAGGTTTTTAGACCTTTGGTTTCGACATCGTTTCTGATTTCATTTGGCAACAATTCTATTGCTAGTATAAACAAATATAGACTAATTGAATCTCCTTGGCGCACACCTCGTTGGAGCGAGAAATATTGAGTTGTATATCCATTATTAAGGACCGCTGTAGAAGCATCAGTGTATAAAAGTTTAATATATGCTATAAATTCTTGTGGAATGCCATAGCATGCCATCGTCTTAAATAAATACTTCCAATTTAGTGTGCAAAATGCTTTTTCAATGTCAAGAGACAGCATATAAACTTGTAGTTGTGTTTCGTCCGCCCATTCTATAATATCGATAATCTGTCTGATGTGTTCAATCTACCTTTAATAAATCCAGCTTGGTCTTCATGAATTAATTTTGGTATAATTTTTATAAGTCTGTTTGCTAGCGCTTTGCTAATTATTTTGTAGTTTACATTTAGAAGTGTAAGTAGTCTCCAGCTTAGGATAACTAGTAGATTGCGAAATGGCTTAGGAAGTAATTTAAGAATTCCTCTTTGTTGTTCTTTTGTGAGTTTTTTCGTAGCAGACGTAGATTCTCCTAGCGCTTCAAAGAAGTGTCCTAATATTTCGTCCCAATATTTTAAGTAAAATTTTGTTGTAAGTCCATCAGTTACAGGGTTTTTTTTGGCATAGATTTAAGAGCTTCATAGCATTCATTTAAAGTTAATGGTGCCGATAATATTTTTTTTGTCTTCTTCGGTTAATTTGGTTATTTGATTGCTACTACATATTTTATTTAATATTTCACTTTCATCTGTTGTTAAAATCTTTTCTTTTTGTTCCGAGGCCATTTTTTTAATAATCATATAGTTTCTTTTCTATTTCTTTTGGATATGTTATGGTTTTGGTGCTTTTGTTCTTATCTTGTTTTTGTATTTAAGTTATTGTTGTAATTGCAGCATTTCTTTTTTTTAGTCCGCTGAAATACTTTGTATTTTTTCCGCAATTAATCAAATTGGCTTTTGAACGAAGTATTGGCCTGTCTGTTTTTTCATTCTATATACACTCTAGTTTACTTTTAATTTGTTTGTATTGATTAAGTGTATTTTGGTCTAATTTATAAAAATCATGTTCAAGAGCTTCTATTTCCTTTTCTAATTTAGCCTCTTCTTCTCTTTGTTGACTAATTCTTTTTTTGCTATAGTGTATGGACTTTTCTCTAATAATATGCTTAAAAGCGTCCCATTTAGTTCCTTTTGTACAAGATTTATAATTTACTTCTAGCGTAATAAGATCATTTCGTACAAGAGCGTCATAATTTGGCTCCTTAAGGAGCAGGTTATTAAATTTCCATAGACCTGGCCCTATGGGCGTGTACTATTTATCCTGCAAGCTGGTAAATATTGCTCAATGATCTGTTCGTGGTGCACTAATAATTGTGCATTCGGTGACCATTTGGAGTAGATCTGTTTGTAGAAAATTATAATCTAGTCTACAATGTAGTGGAAGATTAGTTTGAGACCAAGTATATTGTTTTTTTACGGATTTTTTGTTCTTCATATATCTTTTAGACTATAATTTTCCATAATTGCTTTCAATTCCAAATTATCTTTTTTCTCGGTAAATACGTTGCCTCCTATTTTGTCATTGGAATTCAGGTAGCAGAAATCATGTATGGGCACGCTTCCAACTTTACTTGAGGTTGCAAAATCTAAAATGAGTTTGCGTTTTCGCAAGTCCTTATACAGTACGCATGCTTTATTCTGCGCATGGGGACCACAGACCGAAAACAAGATGTAAATATGAGATTACCATTATTTAATTACATATAACTGAGTTAAAACCTTAGTTTTTACATGGCGGCGGTTTGGCGGCAGATTTGGCGTTACGATACGTTACGATTTTTTTTATTTATCAGAGACCTATTAAAAAATTAGTGGAATTCCTATCTGACGATATAATTTCTCCAATAAAATTCCGGATAATGATACTTAGATATAAGTTTACAAGAAGCAAGAATTTATAATACTGTAAGAATAATAATATAAAAATTCAAAACAACAGTTTTAATATTAAAATTTTATGTTTATTTTAATTTCAGCGCGATGGTGAGAAAGGAAGTTCTTCTTCCACCAAACAGTTTTCCATATTTTGCCCTATTTCATTTCCATATTTTCCCCTAATTATATGGCAGTCGTATGGCTGACAATGGCTATAGATTGTGAATTTAAAAATTTTTAATATAATAAATTTAAAAATGAACGGTAGTAGACACAACACGTAAATTTTAAAAAGGTTTTATCTTAATCAAGGCGCGATAGATCTGTTTAAAAGCCTTATTAATGAGTAGCATAGACTTTTGAATATAAAGTGTAACTGAAAATTCATTGGTTATTTGTGATGTCATAATTACAACCAAAACGATAAAAAACTTTTTGAAAAAACCAAACTTTTTTATTATTGGCTAAGAAAAAACGCCCCTCGGTGTTTTGTTTAATAAAACAAGCATTTTTGAACATTTTCTGAAAATTTAAACGAGATTGAATCGGTCATTTTAATGACATTTAAAAAATTAATACATTGTATGGCGCAATACTTGAGATATCGACAAAAATTACTTGATTAAAATCGATTTGGAAAATAATTGCAACTTTTTAATTTTTATAAAATTTATATTGGGGTAACTGACTTAATTTTGGCCACCTTTTTATTTTTTTGGATAAATTTTTTCTGGCACTTCTAATCAAGCCAGGATTTCATCTAAAAATTAAGTTAATTAAGTTAATTAACATCTAAAAAAATACAAGTTTTAAAAACGTGTTTTTTGTTGATTTTTTTGGTGTGAAAAAATATTTCAACATCAAATGACTTTTGTTACAGCCAGCCAACGTTACAGAAAGCCTGGTAAAATTTTTATTCCACTCTATTAAGTTTTTTTATAATTTTAACCTAAAAATAACAAAAAAAAAACAAAATTTGCCAATTAATTTCGGCCACCTTTTAGGTTTAAAAAAACAAAAACAAAAGCCTAAAACACAAAAAGCGAATACGTACCCCAAAATTATCAACTTTAAGTATAAACAAGACGTTAAAAAAGTTAAGGAGTGGTATAATTTCATACCAACCCTTGCCTATCTTTTATGTTTCCTATTTGACTTCATTCCTCCACCAAGAAAATAACCTCCTTATTTTCTATCTGAGTTTTTAACTGCATTTCAATAACCTTTGAGAAATTTATCTACCGGTTTATTGACAGTTCAACCGGATTACTTGGATTACTCCAGCCCGCATAGGTGTTTACGACATAATTTTTATGAGTGCATCCCTCCACCAAAAAAAAATCCTGACATTTTTACAGTGTTTTAATTTATTTTCACAACTTTTTGAAGCATTGGTGCTTTATATCGTGTTAAGTGGTGAGTTGGGTGGGGAAAACCCTATTGACATTGATTTTTACTATATTCACTATATGACTGCATCCCTCTGCTAAGAAAATAACCTGATTTTTTTATTGTGTTTCTATATTATTTTTAAGAAGTTCCTTCCGGTCTATTCATAATTTAATACAACCTAGTAAATAATGTGTTATGTAACCCCACCCGTACATATGATGGTGCAAATCGTGTTAAACAGGTTCTTTCACGTAAATTTTAAGGTGGCCGAAATTAACGGTATCTTCAAATGCGCAGTTAATTAAACGCATTGCAAATAAATTTTGAAGAAAATATCAAAACATGAAAATTAACAACTTTGAGCCTTAAATAGAAGTTATTTTAAAGTTTTATAGTAGTGCTTCGTTCTAAATTTGATGCAGTTTAAACACTAAGCAAAAATCCAGAAAATCACAAAAAAATTACTTTTTGTATGAAAATGTTAATAATGCAAAATAACAACAATAAAAAACTTTTGCAAAAACGCTTTATTCAACATCCATCCAGTTACTTTTGTGCTAGTTCTTTTGCGTTTTAAAAATAAGCTAATTTTTTAACACCCTAAATTGGTGGCCAAAATTAAGTCAGATACCCTACATTTTAAAATAAGTTTATGTTAATAATAATAATTAAATGCCAAAAATAGTCCTAAAAACTTAATTAATTATGCTCTTCCAGTAGTACTTGAATTAGGAAAAATCGCTGTTTAAAAAAGTAATTTCTAAAAATTTTATTTTTTAAACCAATTTTCAACACTTTGAAGGATTAAAATAAAAGGCTTGCGATATTGCCAAAATACATAAAGGGCGCTTATCGAATATAATGTTAATTTCAAACCATTTTATCTAAATTTCATAATAGGCACCTTGCACTGGAACTCGGTTTATACATGTAGTATGCAATAAAGAGTCACCATAATGGATAATTACCGTATCTCCTTCTTATTTTTTGTAGTATGCAGATCAACTGATCGAAAACGCGCGAAATTTCGATCGGTTGATCTGCATACTATTAAAGATAAGTAGGAAATACGGTAATTATCTATTATGGAGCCTCGCTATGTTTATTGCATACTTCATGTATAAACCAAGTTTCAATGCAAGGTACCTATAGATTTTTTTAATACAAATAACATATCCAAAGACGTTGCGTGTTATCAAGACTATTAAATTTTTGGTTTCAAAAAAAAATATTTAAACCAAACTGGTCAATTTTTGGATCCCCATCTCTAAATACCTGTTTTGCTTGCCTACTTGCTTGCTCCTCTTTACTCAAATTTTTAGGAAATCCTCCAAAAGCTTGTTTTGGTGACAAAAGGGCGTTTTTATAGCTATAGGCAAATAAAATCTAGTTGACCGCGAAATTTGCAGTATTGAATCGACTATTTAACAACGAAAACATTCGAATTTTTTCACTAAAGCGGATTAATAACAAAGATTAAAAACTGTATTTTAATAATTATTTATCAAATTACTTAATTTGTAACCTAAATGCAAATTTTTTAAGGGCAAAAGTTGTTTAATTTTTGTATATTTGGTGAAAAGGTGGAATTGAAAAAATTCTGCGTTCTTATTTGTTTTTAAAAAAAACGTCATTACGCACAATTTTAATTGGTCCCCTCATGTCTGCATTCTAATTTTCAGCGTCAGCCAGATATAATTCAACCATAATAGTAAAAAAGTTTTTTTTTTGAGTAACAGGTTTTTTACTGTATCGTCCTTAGTGATTGCTTTATATGTATATAAAAAAGTAATTTTTTATTGTTTTAACAACATGGTCAAAATCTAAACGATATCCTACTTTTTAGATATACCGAGCAGTTGTTAACTTTTAAAATTTAACTTTAAATGTTTTAAAATTTAACTTTTGTCGCGATTATCATAGTTCACCACATAAAAAGCTTTATTATAATTTACTAAATTTTTTGAACATTAAGTATATAAAAATCTTGTTTTGATAAATTTATTTTCTAGTTCATAAAATAAGATTTTAACATTAGAAGTTAGTTAGCAAAAATTACATGGTTTGGTTTCATGGTTTGTAAATTTCTTATAAAATTTTTACAATTTTCCTTTTTTTGATACTAGTCACTAATTTATTAGTTACATAAACATATTTTTAAGATTATCTTACCTCTTTTTGCTAATTTATAATCAATATTCCACTGTTCTTTGAATTTTTGTTACGATTTTATTGATCAGAGTTTTATAACTTCACTTTTTATCATTTGTATTGTTTTCAGGTTTGCCATATCATTTTAAGTATTCAGTATGACACACATTTTTAATGGAGTTGCGACATTAAATGCACCTAGTTCAGCTATTGTTTTCTTTGTAAACGGAAGAAAAGTAATATTTTATTATTTTTTTAAATTCACTACATTGGATTTTTTTAATAAAATAGGCATATTTTTAGTGTGTAGCGTGAGGCCCACTTCTAGGCCCCGCTATGTTTTTAGTCCCTAAAAAAGCGCGACAACGGATTCTCGTTGGATCTTTTTGTGGCATTGGAAGCCGATCCAGCTCTGTCTGGGCCCTTTTTGCAGGACCTGCCTGACGCTACCTGATTATTTGAAAACGATCTTGACAAAATTAATTTTCTGTTAATATCAAAAATTTTTATTGTTTTTGTTTTGTATCATTTTAACAATATGAAAGAAAAGTAAGTCAGAAAATTATAAAATTTTTCTTTGTACCTTTTTTCTCTTTTATTAACTATATCAAATATTAGTAAACTATAAACCATTTCTCGCAAACGTGAGTTACTCTAATTCTAATGGCCGAGGTCTTAAAAATTCTAAGGTTAAATTCAGCTTTTGGTTGGGGACTTTTACCCCGCACCCACAAAAGGTGGTACTTGGCGAATCCTTGAGCGATTGCCTTTAGAGCTGACTCTTGGATCAGAGTAATGAATCCAGCAAAACATTAGCAAACAGAGTTTGCTAAAAACGTCTCAGCTGGCGGGGCCCTTAGAAAACTAGGGGTGCAATCCGATAGTTCACTACCGGATCATTTAAGGTTAAATTCAGCTTTTGGCTGGGGACTTTTACCCTGCACCCACAAAAGGAGGTACCTGGCGGATCCTTGAGCGATTGCTTTTAGAGTTGAGTCTTGGATCAGAATAATGAACCCAGCAAAACATTAGCAAACAGAGTTTGCTAAAAACGTTTCAGCTGGCGAGGGTCTTAAAAAAACTAACTAAAACCCCATGGTTCACCACCGGATCTTTTAAGGTTAAATTCAGCTTTCAGCTGGGAACTTTCACCCTGCACCTTAAAAGGTCCGGTAGTAAACCATTGGGTTGCACCCTTAGTTTTCTAAGGCCCCAGCCAGCTAAGATGTTTTTAGCAAACTCTATTTGCTAATGTTTCGCCGGGTTTATTACTCTGATCCAAGAGTCAGCTCTAAAGGCGTGCTCAAGGATCCGCCAGGTACCACCTTTTGTCAATGCGGGGTGAAATTCCCCAGCCAAAAGCTGAATTCAACCTTAAAAGATTCTGTAGTGAACCATGGGGTTGCACCCTTAGTGTTTTTTTTTGGCCCCCGCCAGCTGAGACGTTTTTAGCAAACTCTGTTTGCTAATGTTTCGCTGGGTTCATTATAAATTCTCACTTAAAAGCTGACCTAAATTCTCACTAGAAATCTAACCCTCTTCAGCGGTGAAGTTTAGAAGACCGCTCCTTGTTAATAAAAAAACAAATAGAAAGCAGGTGGTGAGCAATAATTATTTTTATCACGCGGCATGAGCAACGAGTAATGTTCTCAGTATGACCATATGGAGTTTTTGTGATGAATATAGACCATTATTAACAAGTGTCAATATAATATAACTATTGTTATTCCAATATAAAATAATTTTATGTAGTGTAAGAGATTGAGATCAAGTCAAAGAAATTAATATAATAACAGCTAATGCGTTACGTTTTAACAGACAGGTGTTAGTTATTATGTCAGTACATTGTTTTAAAATGTTTAAAATTTTTACAATAAACCATAGTCATTGTAAAAAAACTATGATTGTTAGGCGAATATGTGCCTAGAAAATGTTTTAGTGAATCTACCAATTTAAAAATTATCTGATTTTATTGTTAAAACCAATTATTAGATTTCAGTTCAACAGACCTTGAGATGGCTATAAGAAAACTTTTTCAGTGTACATCATTTTTTTGCAAAATTTGATGTCATTGTTACAAAAGGGTATCATTGTAGTGAAAAAATGTCATTGTGACAGATGTGATGGATGTCACACGATGATCAAAATTCTAATGTAAATTCTCACAGCAAAAATTGTTAATCAAAAATTTCATGCTCTTCTTCTATAAAGTGGCTGTGGCCCTAGCTTCTTGTTAACCCAGTAAGGACGGGTGCCTCATTTTAGAAAAACCATTTTTATCTGCCTCCTACCTGTCTTCATCGAAAATTTCGCTGCCTCCTACTGCCTCCACCCTGCCTTCTACTTGCCTCTGAGGTAGTTTTACCTGCCTCCTACCTGCCTTCAGTCTTCCGGAGGCAGGTTCAAGAGCCGTCCTTACCGGGTTAAACCGAAACAAAGTTTCAAAAAAAGCATTATATTAAATGGAATAGTATTAAAGCTACAATAAGTCTAAAAACTTGATGCCAGAAAAGATTAAAATAAGTCTCCCTAAAAAAGCAAATTAACAATAAATTTTATTAAGCTTTTAGAAACAACAAAATTAAATAAAAAGAATAAGTCTAAACACTTTGGATTGCGTTTTTTAACCATTCGACGAAAATGAATGTAAGAATTTCTCACAGCGTGGATAAATTTTTGCATGCGTTAATCGGCTATATTAATACGACGGTATTAATTGAGTCACACGTCACCAAAACGGCTAAAAAATAATAATATTATTATAAACGCATATTTAAAACCAAATATCCAGATCTAAGTCGGAAAAACTTTGAAAAATTTAGATTTAATATAAGGCGACTTTTACTTTAAGAATTATGTACTTTGCCAGTTAATTTGTTTTATGTAATAGATAGAAAATATTAAAGAAAAAGTCGCCGCTATTAAATCTAAATTTTTCAAAGTTTTTCGGACTTCGATCTGGATATTTAGTTTTAAATAGACATTAATAATAATATTATTATCTTTTAACCGTTTTGGTGACGTGTGACTCAATTAATGCCGTCATACATGGATTAATATAGCTGATTAACACATGCAACAATTTATTCACACTGTGAGAATTTCTTACAATCATTTTCTTCAAATGGTTAAAAAATGCAAACCAAAGATTTTACACTTATTTTTTTATTAAAATTCATTGTTTCTGAAAGCTTAATAAAATTTATTATTAATTTGCTTTTTTTAGGAAGACTTGCTTCAGTCTTTTCTGGCATTGAGTTTCTAGACTTTACATTTAATATAAGGCTTTTTTTTTAATTTCGGCTTTTGGTAAAATTTCCGTCTTTTAAAACATTGGAACCAATGTCATTTTTCAAAAAAAAGTAAACAAAAAAAACTTAGAGAACATTTTTGAACTTAAAGGTGCAGTATACTAAAACATTTTTTATTGTTGTTTAATTAATACTAATCAATGTATCAGGTCACACTGAGAAAAAAATTGTATTGCACAAAAAATTAATTTTCATTTGTTAACAAGTTATTAACAAGTTACTGCTTGGTTATTTCCATTGTGTTTTTTATACACCATTTTTCAAAATAAAACATTTCTACTAAACGGATATTAACAAAACTTCATTGAATTCATGCTAAGGTACTAAAAACTTAAATTTTATTTTTGGTTCAATTACGAAAATTATTAGATGAATAATGCCATTTTAAAAATGTCATATTTCCAAAATAATGTTTAATGTTTGGTTTATGGCGTGTTTTAGAAGATTTTTATAATTGTAAAATGTAAAATCTAAAGAAGTAAATGTCTATTTTATAGGCTGTTCACTTTTCTTAAAAAGTTAAATTTTGAATAGCTAAGAAATACTACGAGAATAACAGCAAACAAAAACACACCAAATATAAATCACAAATTGAAATTTTTTGAAAACGACTGTACGCATTAAATACTTTTTTGAATTGAACGAATTTTAAAACTAAAAGTTTTTGGTACCCTAGCATGATTTTTATTAAGTTTTATTAATATCCGTCCAATAAAAAAGTTTTCTTTTAAAAAATGGTGCATAAAAAACAACATTGGAAATAACCATATAGTATTCTTGTTAATAACTCGTTAACCGTTGGGAATTAAGTTTTGGCGTAATCAGGGAAGAGCGCGGAGCGCT
>JASAMX010009165.1:27500-43942 GCA_030248175.1 Microlaimidae sp. YZB2_3 | reverse complement strand
GTATTGCTCCTCATAAATCGTTGATTAAGTAAATGAATTTTTTAAGTTAATAACCAACAACCTTTAAAAAATATATTATGAACAAAAAAAGAAATGGAACGTTTAAGTTTTAAAAATTATTTAAATTGTGTTATTTTCTGTTACGTCGCATTCCCACTTGTTTTATTAAATAAAAAAATGCATGCAGTAAAAAAGGTATTTCAAAAAAAAACAACGGTAAGAAATTTTCACATAAAATATCATATTTTGACGCGAAATATTTTTTATTTATGGCTCAACTAAAATTTAACAAACTACAAAACGTTTCAAAAAAATACTAATCTGCTAAACCAGAACCCTACAACAATAATATTGAGGAGAAAAGTAACTAAAGCTTTGCTTACTGATTGGAGGCGGTTGCTTGTGATGTTTGACGCAAACGAAATAAAATCCCTAAGAAAAGGTTCAAAAAAATTACAAACACTATAGAAAACTTATTTTTTCGCCTCCTTGTCCAAAAAAGACGATCAAGAAAAAAGTTTTAAACAAAAAAGAAGATTATTGATTTGACTTTTACATTAAAATAGAGTGCTTTTTGCATACCCCACATGAATTATTTTTACCGTTTTTCATCAATCAACTAATGTATCGTTTTTTTACAAAATCCTTAGAGCTATTGTGTTAACCTGTAAATTAGCTTTTAAAAAACAATGGCTTCAATCAAGCACCAAAAATTATCTCTTCTTGAAGAGTTTTTAAACATAGCTCTTTAAAAGTGCAATAGAGCTTACATTTTCCAAGTAAATACCCACCAATCTTTAATCCCAAGAAAACATTTTAGAAAAAACTTTTGAAATTTGGATAGTGTAAATTGTCACAGCCGCAAAAAGAATCCTTTGTACTTTATTGCCATCAACTAAACCAATCTAAAAAAGTGGTTCTTGCCAGGTCAGGACAAATGTTATGTGATGCCATGTACTCATTTAGCGCAAAAACAATATAATTTTGATAACCTATTTTGTTCTTCAAATTTAGTATAATAAATTTTTGTTTAACGTGTTGGATGTTTCCCTTAGTTTTGCCCCCATTTTGGCCCCAAATTTGCCACCTGTTATAATATTTATAAAACACCTTTAACATTATTTTTTTTTTACATTTATGTTCCAATAAACTAAAATAATTATGTTCAGGAGTTTTTTTTTTCTATACTAATCAAATGATTTTTATGGTTATTTTTCTTGCATAGAATATGAATTATTTCCAGGTAAGTGACGGTAAAAGATTTAGATGGCGTCCATTGGTGTCATCGGAAGTTTCTTGTCGCATTCTCAAATATTATATATATTTAAAAATAAATAAAATAAAAAAAAATATTTAAAAGCTTGAAAAAGTAAAAGAAGAGAAGGGCTAAAACGGCTATCGCTGATTCAATGGAAAAAATTTCACTCAATTTCACTATAGTTGTACGCGTTAAACTATGGATTTCTATTTACTGTGTGTTTAGAAATTGCAAACGGGGTTATTTCCACTTACGTGATCTAGAGGAGATCCCCTTTGGTCGGCGTTTAAATGAAGTGGGGCGACACTCTGCATGTGTGTATGGCATTGTATGCTATATAAGAGTAAACAAAATGACTGTTTCTTATTCTGAATCATTAATTGAATTTTGCACATCACGCAATGGGGGCAAAAAGTTAATACAGAACATTAAATGATGTAATTTAAATAATCATAAACACTTTACGTAATAAAGTTAATAATTTTATAATTACTTTAAACTAATAATTATTAAGGACCAGCATTCATATGTCATTTCACAAGGGTTTAATTAATTATTTATTATGCTCCACTGAATTGGGGTATATATTTTGGGGGAGCACCACACTCTTACAATAGCCCCCGGTTTACTCCCATCCACCCCAAACATAGGGGTTTTCTGGGGTGCTGATTTTTTAAGTATTAACTTCTGTTGTTGCTTTTACATTTAAGAACCTCAAAACGGGGGAGGTTTACCCTATTTGAGGGGGAGGCACTGCGCTCTTAGAATAGCCCCATTTTAATTCCATCCACCCCAAAAATAAAGATTTTTTTAAGTGCAGATTTTAATATTAACTTCTGTTGTTGCTTTTACATTTGCGAACTTAAAAATGAGAAAGTTTAACCATATTGGGGGGGGCACCGCGCTTTTAACAATAGCCCCATTTTAATCCCATAAACCCCAAAAATATCATTGATGGGTTTTCTGGGGTGCTGATTTAAATATAAACTTTGTTTGTTGATTTTAGAATTGAGAACCTCAGAAGAGGGTTCACCGGTCTTTTTAGGGGGGGGCACCGCACTCTCACAATAGCCCCTATTTTACCTTTAACAACCAAAAAACTAGCATTGTAGGGTTTTTGTGGGTCTAAAATTTTAAATATAAACTTTGTCTGCTGAGAGTGGGGTGCTTCCCCCCAATAGAGTAGACACGCTTTTGAGGTTCTCAAGTGTAAAATTAAAGAAAAGAATCATAGTTGTAATTGGGTTCAAGAAAACATTAGGATAGTGTTTTTATGGTTAGTTCAGGGTAAATTAAGACTGCTGCAAGGAGCCTCCTAAGGGGGGATTAAGCCTCCTTTTTGTGGTGTTAACAAAAAATAAAATCAAAAAAAAAATTTAAAAAAAAATGTATAAAAGTAAAAACAAAAAAACTATATTGGCTATTTTTTATATTGTATGGGCATAAAACATAAGCTTACTGGATTTTACATTTAAGAACCTAAAAAGCAGGGTATACTTTATTTAAGAGAGCATCCCAGAAAGCCCCCAAATGATATTTTTGGGGTGGTTGGGAGTAAAATAGGGGCTATTGTGAAAGTCTGGTGCCTCCCTCCTCTCCCCAAATAGAGTAAACCCCCTTCAGGTTTTTAAATGTAGAAGCAAAAACAGACGTTAATATGTGGAATAAACATCCCAGAAAATCCCTGTTTGGGGTGGATGAGAGTAAAATGGGGGCTATTTTGAGAATGTGGTGCCCCCCCAATAGAATAGACCCCCTTTGGAGGTTCTGAAATGTAAAAGCAACAACAGCAATTAAATTTTTAAATCAGCACCCCAGAAAATTCTTATGTTTGGCGTGGATGGGAATAAAACGGGGACTATTCTGAGAGTGTGGTGCTGCCCCCCCCCCAATAGAGTAGACCTCCTTTTGGAGGTTCTTAAAATTTAAAATCAACAAAATGAGTCTATATTTACAATAAATACCCCAGAAAACCCCTCAATGGTATTTTTGGCTTGGGGTGGTTAGATGTAAAATGGGGGCTATTGTTAGAGCGTGGTGCTCCCCCTTCCCCAATAGAGTAAATCCTCCTTTTGAGGATTTCAACTGTAAAATCAACAACAGAAGTTAATATGTAGAATCAACATCCAAGAAAATCCCTGTGTTTGGGGTGGTTGGGAGTAAAATGCACGGTGCTCTACCCCCCAAATAGGGTAGACCCCCTTTTGAGGTTCTCAAATGTAAAATCAAAAAAAGAGTTTATGGTTGTAATTGGGGTTCAGCAAACATCAAATAAAACTATATTGGCCAGCTTTTAAGTTGATTGGATGTAAAACAAAAGTTTACTGGAATACCCCCCCTTAAAAAAAATCGGGGGTCGCCCCCCATATAAAGTTTTTAGAAGGTCAAATCAAAAAACGGACTTCATATTTGAAATCAAAGCGCTGAAAAACCCCACCTTTGCCGAGTTCTATTAATTACACAGTAAATAGAAATCCATAGTTTAACGCGTACAACTATAGTGAAATTGAGTGAAATTTTTTCCATTGAATCAGCGATAGCCGTTTTAGCCCTTCTCTTCTTTCTTTCAAGATTTTTAAATATTTTTTTTTTATTTATTTATTTTTAAATATATATAATATTTAAATACAACAGAGTTTCCGGTGAGCACCAAATGGACGCCATAAATCTTTTACCGTCACTTACCTGGAAATAATTCATATTCTATGCAAGAAAAATAACCTTAAAAATCATTTGATTAGTATAGAAAAAAAAAACTACTGCAGATATTTTTTGTAGTTTTTTGGAACATAACTTTAAAAAATAAATTATTTTAAAGGTGTTTTATCAATTTTAAAACTGGGGGCAAATTTGGGGCCAAAATGGGGGCAAAACTGGGGGGGAAACATCCAACACGTTAAACAAAAGTATATACTAAATTTGAAGAACAAAATAGGTTATCAAAATTATTTTGTTTTTGCGCTAAATGAGTACATGGCATCACATAACATTTGTCCTGACCTGGCAAGAACCACTTTTTTAGATTGGTTTAGTTGATGGCAATAAAGTACAAAGGATTCTTTTTGCGGCTGTGACAATTTACATGTATCCAAATTTCAAAAGTTTTTTCTAAAATGTTTTCTTGGGATTAAAGATTGGTGGGTATTTACTTGGAAAATGTAAGCTCTATTGCACTTTTAAAGAGCTATGTTTAAAAACTCTTCAAGAAGAGATAATTTTTGGTGCTTGATTGAAGCCATTGTTTTTTTAAAAGCTAATTTACAGGTTAATTTAATAGCTGTAGGATTTTGTAAAAAAACGATACATTAGTTGATTGATGAAAAACGGTAAAAATAATTCATGTGGGGTATGCAAGAAGCGTCTGCTCTAATGTAAAAGTCAAATCAATAATCTTCTTTTTTGTTTAAAACTTTTTTCTTGATCGTCTTTTTTGGACAAGAGCAAAAAAAGAAGTTTTCTATAGTGTTTGTAATTTTTTTGAACGTTTTCTTAGGGATTTTATTTCGTTTGCGTCAAACATAAGCAACCGCCTCCAATCATAAGCAAAGCTTAGTTACTTTTCTCCTCAATATTATTGTTGTAGGGTTCTGGTTTCGCAGATTAGTATTTTTTTGAAACGTTTTGTAGTTTGTTAAATTTTAGTTGAGCCATAAATAAAAAATATTTCGCGTCAAAATATGATATTTTATGTGAAAATTTCTTACCGTTGTTTTTTTTTGAAATACCTACCATACTGCATGCATTTATTAATAAAAAACCAGTGGGAATGCGACGTAACAGAAAATAACACAATTTAAATAATTTTTAAAACTTAAACGTTCCATTTCTTTTTTTGTTCATAATATATTTTTTAAAGGTTGTTGGTTATTAACTTAAAAAATTCAGTTATTAATCAACGATTTATGAGGAATATTTATTATAAATAAAACTGTAATGTTGGGCAATTTCCTCAGAAAAACATTTTATTACTTGACGTTTTGAAACCACGACGGTTTCTTTTTTACAAGAATGGTTTTTCTATAACAAAGATAGAATAAATAAATTTAGATATAGATACTTTTAAAAAACATGTCAATAAAACGTATACAGTTCTATAACAAAAACTTTCGACTGTTATTTAAAAACATTTTAAACAAGCAAGATAATAAAAAAAATTTTTTGGTAAAAACATAACAGTAATTAAAACACAGTCTAATATATAAAAGAAAAAATTTTTGTAAATAATGAGAAAAGAAAGAGGAAACAAAAACGAATCATTAAAAAATCCAAACAGTCCAAGACTTTAAACAAGTTTTTCTAATGTCCCAAATTTTGAAAAAGTTAAGTAAAGAACAATAAAAGAGACGCGGGATTCTCGGTTGGTCTTAGATTGTTTGTATAGGGACAAAAATCCTAGTGAGGAGACTATAAATTGGTAAACTTTGTCGGTAGCCACTTTTGAGATGCTGATATTAATGCTGGATGGATTTCACTTTTGGCTACATTTAGTGAACGCGCTAAAAAATTTAAAGATATATATAATGACTCTTTTTTCAAAAGTTCGTCGTTAAATCTTCTGGTCAAGACTTTTTTACCTTTTTCAAGTATTTTTGTATTTTTGAAATCAATATTGTGGCTTGTTTTTTGAATATGGTCATAAATTGGCATATTGTTGTCTTTTTTATGTTCTTCTAACCTTTGTTGTTCTAATTCTCCTATAGGACCAAAATTACAACCAACAAAAAAGCGCATAACTTTTCTTTATTTACCTGAAGTTACTCCGAAGATTCAAAAAATCCTGAATAAGTATGAAATTAAAGTTGTTAGTGGAAATCCAATATCATCCACGAGCAATTTATGGGAAATAAACTGTTGTCAAATAAGAAACAAGAAAGCAAAAACATTATTTACAATGTCACATGTAAAAATTGTGATAATTTTTATATTGGTCAATCAGTAGGGTTTTTAAAAAAAAACAATTAGCCGAACATAAAAAAGACAATAATTTGGCAATTTATGACCATGTTCAAAAAACAAGCCACAATATTGATTTTGAAAATACAAAAATTCTTGAAAAAGGTAAAAAAAGTCTCGACCAGAAGATTTAACAACAAACTTTTGAAAAAAGAGTCATTATATATATCTTTAAATCTTTCAGCGCGTTCACTAAATGTGGCCAAAAGTGAAATTCATCCAGCATTAATATCAGCATTTCGAAAGTGGCTACCATCAAAATTCACCAATTTATAGTCTCTTCACTAGGATTTTTGTCCATATACAAACAAACTAACACCAACCGAGAATCCCGCGTCTCTTTTATTGTTCTTTACTTAACTTTTTCGCAATTTTGGCACATTAGAAAAACTTGTTTAAAGTCTTAGACTATTTGGACCTTTTAATGATTCGTTTTTTTTCCTGTTTCTTTTCCCATGATTTACAAAAAATCTTTTTCTTTTATATATTAGACTGTTATGTTTTTACCAAAAATGTTTTTTTTATGTTTTTAAATAACAGTCGGAAGTTTTTGTTATATAACCGTATATTGACATGTTTTTTTAAAGTATTTATATCTAAATTTATTTATTCTATCTTTGTTATAGAAAAACCATTCTTTTGAAGAAGAAACCCGTCGTGGTTTCAAAACATCAAGTAATAAAATGTTTTTTTTGAGGAATTTACCCAACATTACAGTTTTATTTAAATAAGTTATTAATTAAAAAAAAGGAATAAATACTTCATCGCTTAGTATGTAACTAAAAAATCGCTGTTTTCTATTGTTCTTTAAGTTTTGTATAATAATTTTCTCATTGGAATTTAAGTTTTTTTAAATTTCTTATTGGAATTTATTTCCAAATTTAATAGCTTTTCGTTTGGGGTAGTATTGCGTTTGATAATTCTTATAAATTACAGTTTTATTTTGGTCGAAATGGTTTGTTTCGTTTTAAAATCTAAGCAAAGTAAATATCTTCTTTTAAAAAAAGGCTTGACATTGTTTAATTCTGATAAATTTTTTTTCAATTAAAAATTTTAAACGGGTGTAGAGGAACTTGCACACTGGTGTGCCATTTCCGGCCTACCAGTGGGACACCGGTGGGCGGGAAATGGCACACCGGTGTGCCTGAATTGGCACACGGTGTGCCACAACTGGCCCACCGGTGTGCTAGTTTTGCGTTATGTTGAAACCAGCATAGTAGCAAAAGTTTGCACTGAGTGTTACATTCTTCTCTATATTACGTATTCTTGATAATAGCTGCTATTATTTTGAGCCATTTTTTGTTTATAATTTAAACTTTTTTAAAAAACTTTTTTAACAAGATTTTGCATCAGTTTTTTACATGTTTGAAATAAAAAAAATGAAACAAAATTTTAAAAAAAAAACATTTTGTAAATTTCAAATTTCAAATTATTTTAAAAAGTAAGTTATTAATCAAAAATTTATGAGGAATATTCATGATAAATAAAACTGTAATGTTGGCCAACTTTCTCAGAAAAAGATTTTATTACTTGACGTTTCGAAACCATGACGGGTTTCGTCTTCAGAAGAATTGTTTTTTTATAACAAAGATAGAATAAATAAATTTAGATATAAATACTGTAAAAAAACATGTCAATAAAACGTATACGGTTATATAACAAAAACTTTCGACTGTTATTTAAAAACATTTTAAACAAGCAAGATAATAAAAAAAACATTTTTTGGTAAAAACATAGCAGTAATTAAAACACAGTCTAATATATTAAAGAAAAAGTTTTTGTAAATAACGAGAAAAGGAACAAGGAAACAAAAACGAATCATTAAAAGGTCCAAATAGTCTAAGACTTTAAATAAGTTTTTCTAATATGCCAAAATTGCAAAAAAGTTAAGTAAAGAACAATAAAAGAGACGCGGGATTCTTTGTTGGTGTTGGATTGTTTGTATAGGGACAAAAATCCTAGTGAGGAGACTATAAATTGGTGAACTTTGTCCATAGCCACTTTCGAGATGCTGATATTAATGCTGGATGGATTTAACTTTTGGCTACATTTAGTGAACGCGCTGAAAATGTTAAAAATATATATAACGACTCTTTTTTCAAAAGTTCGTCGTTAAATCTTCTGGTCAAGACTTTTTTATCTTTTTTAAGAATTTTGTATTTTTGAAATCAATATTGTGGCTTGTTTTTTGAATATGGTCATAAATTGCCAAATTATTGTTTTTTTATGTTTGTCTAACCGTTTTTTTAAAAACCGTTAGGATTGAACAAAATATAAAAGTTATCGCAATTTTTACATGTGACATTGTAAATAATGTTTTTGCTTTCTTGTTTCTTATTTGACAAAAGTTTATTTCACATAAATTGCTCGTGGATGGTATTGGACTTTCCGCTAACAACTTCAATTTTATACTTATTCAGGATTTTTCGAATCTTTGGAGTAACTCCAGGTAAATAAGGAAGTGTTATGCGCTTTTTTGTTGGTTGTAATTTTGGTCCTATAGGAGGATTGACAGCTTTAGAAATGAAGTTTTAAGAATATCCGTTATTTTCAAAAAATTTTTCTAAGTATTTTAATTCATTATTACGATTATTTGATAATTTTCTGGCTCTAATCGTTTTAAAGCCTCAGTAAGGAGACTAAAACGCATTGAAATAATGCTTATCAAAGATAAAAAATCGCATCTTTACAAAAAAATCAGGACAATTTGTACAAAAACAGCAACTTTATTTCAAAGATTTAAAAGCATTTTCTCCGAGACTGATTTTAAACTGGTTGAAAAACGTATGGATTTTGATAATAACTTCACATTAGAAAAAATTAAAAAAAGAACAAAAAGAAAAACTCACCCGGTTTTTAAGTTATGGAAAACCATTTAAACCCCTGTGGTTAAATAAAAACTTTGGAAATTCATTGGTAGTAAACCTATCTAATCACCATTTTATTGAAGAACAATTGGACGTGTTAGCTTTAGGCCCAAAATTCAGAAAGCACTCCAAAAACTCTACCAGTGTCTGATTTGGTTTGGACAATGGAATATTTAATAGAAGATTCCTCTAATCTCAAAGAATAACCGTGATAAATCTCTCACTGTGATAAAATCTGTCACCAAGTTGGCGCGGTTCTTCGAGGTGCAAAATTTCCTCCACCCAATCTAGCACCACAACATCAAAAATCGATAAAAGAAATTAAAAAAACTAGTAAAAGATAAGACAATATAAGTAACAAAAGCACGGGTGTAGAGGAACTTGCACACTGGTGTGCCATTTCCAGCCTACCAGAGTGAGAGTTCTGGGACACCGGTGAGCTGAAAATTGCACACCGGTGTGCCCAAACTGGCACACCAATGTGCTTGAACTGACACACCGGTGGACTGGAAATGGACACGATGTGCCTGAATTGGCACACGGTGTGCCACAACTGCCCCACCAGTGTGCTAGTTTTGCGTTATGTTGGAACCAGCATAGTAGTAAAAGTTTGCACTGAGTGCCACATTCTTCTCTATATTATGTATTCTTGATGATAGTTGCTATTATTTTGAACTATTTTTTGTTTATAATTTAAACTTTTTTTAAAAATTTTTTAACACTTTTTTGCATTAGTTTTTTACATGTTTGAAAGAAAAAAAATGAATCAAAATTTTTTTAAAAGAAAACATATTTTATTTTTTAAATTTCAATCTTAAAATTAATGTGTGATTACTGATTTGATCCGGAATCTTTGCTTGTTAGATTCCTATATTTTTTAGAAAAAAAATATGAGAAAAAAGTGTCACTATCAGGAGGGGGCTCAAACTCGCTCAATATAGCAAAATATGCGGCGGCCCACTTTTTTTTGCAATAACTTGGTAAAGAAACAACCAAAACACAAAAAAGCATATCATTTTACGCAGAAAAATAATGAAATTTATTTAAAAACTTAAATTTCTAATTTTTTTGGCTATGTGCCAATTTTATGTTGAAGTGAACTTAAAATTTAAATATGCCAAAAACTTTCCCTCCTAAATCTGATTGTATCTTTGTCAATAATATAGCTAACGCGTCACAGGATTTAGTTTATTATTATTATTATAAATTTCATAAATTTGTTTATGTTAAAGTACTTTACAAACTGCTAATACTTTTATAAAAACGACAGTGATAAAACCTAATAGATATAGGCTAAGTGCTTTTTAGCTTGCTAATGTACCTATGCATACCATGTGTCCCTAGGTATAGCTGTTATGTATATTCAGGAAACTCAGTGAATTTATGTTTCAAAATTATTTTGAGTATATAAGTAAAATGTTTTCCTAAGATTGTATGTAGAACCTTCTAGAACATTCTGGAAACTGATGTCATATTACCTAATGCTCATTGGCTAAGAACTTTCTACAAACTTCTGGAAGCATGCTTTGCTGGTATATAAATGTGGCCTGTTAGCTCCGTATTATGATGTATATTTGCCTTTCTTTGTGCTTTGCCATTACTGCTCTGGCTATATACTGCCTCTACTATACTGCTGATTTGCCTTGTGCTACTTGCTACTGCTGCTGTTTATTTGTTCCTGTTAGCATATGAACTACTGTTGTGGAATCCTTTTGTGTACATCGCCACTGAAAATACTGAAAACAGTTTATTATCATGATTGCAACTTAACAATTTAAAATATTTAATTCCGTAGTTATAAGTTGCCAATACCAACAAAGTTATACAAAAGTAAAAAAATATTACATTAAACATTAAACATCAGATTTCTTTGTACATGTTTCACAAGAAGAGATTAAAATTAAATATTTTAAAATGCACAAAAATCAAAACAAATTTTAAAGTTAGCTTATTTTTTCTAAATTGAAATATAATTCTGCTAAATTCAGCACAAATTATTAACCAAAACAAAAATAAGTAATAATGATGAATTAATTTATACTTAAAATATACGTAACAACCCCTTTTTGTAAACACAGACACTTTTATTATTAAATCTCTGACCAAAAACTTTTAAATTTCATTAAGATGATTACATGATTTAAGTTTCCAAATTTCCAAATTATTCCAAATTCATTATTGTAAACATTACAAACTCAAACACGACAAATTACCAAATAATTATAGTAGAATTTCAATCACCAAAAAAATGCTTTTAAAAAAAGATAAATAATTCTAAATAATAAATATACTCATTTTAGTTTTACTCAAGTTTTAACATTATTAGTTTTGCTTCACATTATAACCTAACGTTATTGATACAATTACTTTAAAATAAACTATTTAAGTTTATTAAAATGTTTTAAATGGTTTGTATGTGTTATGTTAGTTTTACTTTTTATAAGCTCTTAGTGTTTGAACTTAGTGTCCTCCCTAGACAACTGAATGTGTCTTTAAAAATGATTTGTATGCGTGATGTTGGTTTTACTTTTTATAAGCTCTTAGTTTTTGATTTGGTTTTTAAATTTAATCTGTAGCATAATTGAGAACATACTTTATTGATAATAAACGGAACCATCCATAACAACAAAAGAAATAATCCAATAACAAATAAACCAAAAACGATAATATATAATATAGACGCGATTATATTATGAGGCAATAAACTTTTAAATATACCAAAATCAAAATTTATTTCAGAAACGCCGGTATTATTATTAACACCAGTGATAATATTGGATATTCTATTATTGGAAACAGTATCAATGTATACCTATATCAATGATTTCAAAGCTACTTTGTCCAGCAGGACAATTTATTTGACAGGTGTTAAAAACGTGTGCTTCTTAATACAAAAGAATTATGTTATTGAAAGCTCCATCAGCAGTACAATTTACAGGAAAATTTTTATTACCGCATGATACTTGTGCAATCACTAAATCAAAATCTGTTTGACAATTAAGTTTTAAATGTGCTTCTGTAATGCACTTGTAACACCCCTCAAACTTTAGTACTTTTGCGTTACAGTGATTTTTTTTTAGTTTTGCTTGATGCTGCATTTTTTCTAATTTAATTTTAATTTCAAATTGCATTTTTTCTAAAAGTAGCGAATCCACTCATTTTTCCTTGTATATTAGTTCCAGAGCCGTGAATTTTAATATTACCAGTTTATAAAGGTAAAACAGCTTCGTCATTTTCAAAAGTTTCTTCCAATGTTTGCTGATTACAGCTGCACATATTGCTATATTGTTGAGTGATACATATACAATTGTTTTCAGGAAAGGTGCAATTAAATTTTTGGGCATTCTTTTTATTTGAGCATTTTACTTGCCCAACAGTTTTTGCCAAAGGTTGTCCAGGGTTTGAAGCTTTGATACAAGCTACACATTTTCCATCTGTGAGGGAATAGTCATTAAGTAGAGGAAGAAGTGAAATGCTGTTAGAAATAGCGGTAATTTTCAAATTTGTGTATTGAAAAAGGACTCCTGGACTTAATCTAATTGTATGGGATCTGCTTTTTGTTTGGTTGAACTGAAAGAATTTTAAGGTTTTTAATTTAGCCCCCTTACGACTCTCTCTGAGGTGTAAGCTTTCCAATGATATCTCATTTAGGCCAATGTTTTTTGTAGTTAAGGAGGAAGGTCCGTCCCGACTTAAAAAAAAATTCATTGTCCAACATAGTAATGTTCATGTTTATTTTTTCCAAAAAAAATGATACACTGGATTTACATTTACTACTATCAATTGGTAATAAATAGCAATGAAAATAGCAACAATTAGCAATTTAAATAAATTTAACTTTTAAAAGTTATGGGGCTCCTCTGGTAAAATTCTGTTGTCCAGATTAAAAATGTCCATGTTTTTTTGAATTATTTAACCCTTTATTGACATTCTTTAAATTGCAAGCTTTCCAATGATATCTCACTTAACCTAATTTTTTCTGCGGATGGGGAGAAGGGTTAATCCCCCTTTTGGTAAAAATGCATTGTCCAGTATAAAAATGGTCATGTTCATCTTTCCAAAAAAAAAATAATATTCTGGCTTTTAATTGACTAATTCTTTACCCAATTAGTTTAAGCCAATTCAATGACAAAAAACTTTTTACTTCCAAAGTCCATAGGGCCCTCGTTTTTGTGCAAATTTTTGTGCATTTGCAAAAGTTTGCAAATGCTAATTTTTTTTAATTTTAACACCTTTATAACATTCACCGACCTGTAAACTTTGCAATGATATCTTATTTAGCCTAATCTTTTTTCTGGTTGGGGAGGAAGGTTGTTCCCTTTTTTAGTGAAAAAGCGTTGTCCAGTATTGATATGTCTATGTTAATCATACCAAAAAACATCACATGCTGGTTTTACAATGGCTACTTACTCTTATCAATTAGTTCGAGTCAATTCAGAGACAAAAAATTTTCAATTTCCAAAGTTCATAGTTTCCTCTTTTGTAAAAATGTGTTGCCCAGGCTAAATATGTCCACGCAAAATTTTTCTAAATTTGAGCCTCTGTATGACATTCCGCGCACTGTAAGCTTTGCAATGATATCTCATTTAGCCCAATACGTTTTGTGGTTGGGTAGCAAGGTCATTCCCTTTAGTGCAAAAAAACGTTGTCCAGTATAAATATGTCCATGTTCTTTTTTTAAAAAAAAGTAATATTCTGGCTTTAAATTGGCTAATTACTCTTACCAATAAGTTTAAGCTAATTACTCATTCATCTTAATCCACTGAGTGGTTAGGGAGGAGTTAGGGAACACAGACACAGACACACACACACATTACATGTATTTATATATAGATATGTTGGAAATGAAATCAGAACTCATAAATCTGGTAGGAATTGGACCTCTGGAGCTTTAAGATCAGCCCTGGAAAAATTTTTCCAAAAGCGCCAAAAAATGAGCAAATAATGAGAAGGCAAATTACTTCAAGCGGAGAATAGCAGAAAAAAGCGGAAAGCAACTACAGGAAAGTCAGCAAACAAAGCAGAAGCTGAACCTACTTCAGCATTACTTACCGCAGCAAAAGGACATAAAAATTAAGTTGCACTTTTTGTACTGGTCATTACTATTCTAACCAGTGTAAAAGATACCTAGACAAATCAGCTCGTGAAAACAAAATTAAGGAACTGAGATACTGCCTACAATGTTTAAGAAAAGGTCATTAGGCACCTAAACGCCGCAAGAAAGATACTTGCTTCTATTGCAAAGAAAAGCACAATACCGCATTTTGCTACTTGCGCACAATACCTCTTGCACAAGATGAGGTTGATAATATACTTAAAAATACTCTCAGTGCAGGAAAATATACTGCAGCTAGATAAAACTACCTTCTTTATTGGTTTTGGTCAATTCTATATTAGGGTACCTTATTTCTGGCGCACAAAAACAAAATATCAAAGGAACTATTAAACACCTTCCATCTACAATGGAAACCAACAGAAAGCCTGAAGAACATACTGAATTCAGTGTATAAGTTGCACTCCTCTCTTGCACTGGGAGTTTCATGGACTTTACCCCAAAAAGCCATGAGTTATTTACACAACGCTCATTTCAACAAGTGCTGGAATTAATTAGTGCCGAATTTTCTCTTTCTCTCGAAACTGGATTGGTGCTAAGATAAGACATTACAACGCTTTATGACGTTATTGACTCTCGGATTATGAAACTGATAATCGTCACTAATACGTCACTGATTCATGATTTTGCTTTTTTTATGTATATTTGATCCAGAAACTTCTTGGATGTTCTGTTTTACGGCGGCGCAAAAATCGTTAACATCTTAAAATTGATAATGTCATTGATGGCCTACTTCTTATTGGTATGGAACTTTCTGAAAAGTTCTGTTGAAGTGATTTACAGGTACTTAAACCGCTGAAATCATTACTATAAAATTGTTATTATCAAATTATAATTGTTATTATAAAATTATTATATATTATTATATCATTGTTATTTTACTTACGTTCAATTACTATTCAGGTGCTGTGTTTATTATATTCTACTGGCAGCGCGGTTGATTATACCAACCAACCTCATACCTTAACTTGGAATTTACAAATCACTATACCTGCTGTTCGGTTTCGACTATATTGATTTTTGCATTTATTAATAAATGGTTATTTTTTATAACTGTTTCTACATTCTACAAAAAACCAAACCACAAATAATAAAGAAAATTAAACTCTGTTGGTTTACAGGCCTGACACCGTTATACACCGTTGGAACAATGCCAACATTTAGTTTTAAAGATTTGTCCTTTTTAAAAATAATTTTAATAGTGGTAACTTCAGTGGTCTTTTCCTTTGACGTTGTGGTCCCAAATGTGAAAACTGATAATGGTTGTTTTCCTTTTGGCTTCAATTTCAATTTCTTAGCTAAGGATTCAGTAATGTAGCTGCGGCTACTACCAGTATCAAATAGGATTTGTGCACTGGATCTACAGTTGTAATGTAGATTTTTTACAATTGCAGACGCTGTTTGCATAACCACCTTTTTGCCAGAGGCCAAAACAGTGGCAACGACTTCTTGCTTTGAGCTGTTTTAGCAAATGATTCAACAGCTGCTGAAGTGTAGCCAGCCATCATTGGCTGTTCTGGACATCAACTACGATGATGCAGGTTTTTTGACTTGCACCAGACGCAATTTCTTTCGTTTTCTGAACAGTCAGATTGTTTCGAATTAAGTGGAGAATACAATTATTCTTTAGTTTTTTCTTTTACGCTTGAATATTGAGATATGTCCAGCACTCATCACGCCAGTGACCCTGCACATTACAATGTAGATAAGGAAAAGACGGGATTAATGAAAATGAAAAAGACACGCTTTGATTGAGGACTCAAATTTCTTGTTTTGATGACTGCGCATTAGAAGGAACTAACGCTCAACCAGAACTTTTTTTGTTTAATTCGATGGCTTTTTTGAATCAAAAACGTTGTTCAAACTGGGATTTTTTTGTGGTTTTTCTGACCAAGATTGGCTAGAACCGGCTTCTTTGTTGGAGTTACCAAAGTCCTTACATTTAAAATAAGATGTTGGTTGATTAAATTTTGTCATTTCCCACATGAATATATACTGGTGTAGGTCTTGACAAAAAATTCTACATTCCATTTATCAGGATCCTTTCCATATAAAATTAAATTTTTGTGCACTTTGTTAGGTATCTTTTGGCGAATTAATGCTAGTGTAAGAGTACTGTAAGTCGTTTTATCTCCTGCAGATTCTAGTGAGTGGATTATCTTCTTTACAGCGTCATAAGGGGACTTAAGGTGGTAGGCGTTATTGAACAACACTGTTAGGTTCTGAAAATTAGTAACTAATGTTTGTTTTA
>JASAMX010009165.1:0-22500 GCA_030248175.1 Microlaimidae sp. YZB2_3 | reverse complement strand
CTCGATTATAAGGGTGCTTTTAAAAAGTGCCGAAATTAAATGCACTTTTTTCCCAAATTTTGCTCATTTTAATACCATTTGGCATTTTAGCTGTAACTTTTTGCCAGTTACACGTTGAACAACAAGTAGAAGCTTAAATTAAAGAAAACTGTCTGGAGTTTATGATAGGTTTTTAAATTTTTGAAAATGATGATTTTTTAACTGAGAAACAATCGATTGTTTGTAAAGTGCCGAAATTAAATGCATACATTCAATTTCGGCAATTTTTCTTTTTTTTTTAAACTGATTTAATTAAGTAAAAAACAATTTTCGTACAATGAAACTTTTATCTCGCAACGCAGTATCGTGAAAGCTTCGAAATGAGCTATCAAACATGAAAATCGAACCATACAGTGAAAAGTTACATTGGAAAAACGAAAAAGTGCCGAAATTAAATGCACTACCCTATATAAACATGAACCAAAAAATTTTATAAGGTATGCTTCATATACTTAAGAACTAAAAAATCTAACAAAAGATAAATTGCATCATATTTTACATTTAATTTGCTTGTGTAAAAATCAACTTATTGTTACAAGCCAGCTGGAAATATTGTTACTGGAAACTTAGATATTTTTAAAGATATATCAACAAGAAATATACTTAAAAAAGGTGCAAATTATCGAAATGAAAAGATAATTAATTGGAATGATGTGAAATCATCAGCAATGAATGCATGTGATGATTTTTTACAAAAAAATAAAGAAAAGATATACAAAAAGAAATGAAGATTTAGCAGAATTTCAATCTAGTTTCGAATATATTTTACAAAAACGTATTTTTTACTAATTTTTATTTGGTGTGCGGTTTGGTAAAGAAAATAGTCTACAAGAATAATGAAAAAATCTGAGAGTTTTGAGTAGTGGAGCTTTGAATGGTGGATTTGTTGTTTGGTTTTTATGGAATCAACAGTTTCTGATTATTGTTGCAATAAATAACGCCTGCAATCTTTATTCCATTACAAACTTCATGGCTCATAATTACTGGGTGCAAGAAAATTGGGAAGAAAGAAAGAAGCTATTAGTATAAAAACTTTTATTGGTGTGCTTTGATAACATAATTAAGGGGGTATCGATATTATTTTTATTAAACCCTTAAGGTTTAACCAAAGGATACATACTAATTGCACCTTACGTTGTGCCTCATGTATTCCTGCGTTTTGCAAAAGTTAATAAAATAAATAAAATAATAATAAATAAAATTCAATATTGGAGTAGAAAAACAAGAAAGAAACAAGCTGAAAATTCAATTAATGAAAAAGTATTACAAAGGTTAAAGTCTAAGTTTATTATTAAAATTGCTGATAAGGCATCAAATAACTTTATAATTATTTGTAAAAAATTATATTTTGAAGTTTTATGCGAAAAATGGGAATTGTATGTAACTTAAATGGATTCCTTAAATATTACAGGAAATAATGTTTATGCATATAATGTCAGTCAGAAGAAAACCTTGTGATCCAAAACCATGTAAGAGAAGTAATTAAATTTGGACTTACAGTTGAAGAAGAAGACAAAAGACTTCCAGTATTATTTGCAACTGCAAAGCTACATAAAAATCCTTACAAAGATAGATTTATAGCTGGATCTCGACAATGTAGTACAAAATTTTGTAGTATAATAGCTGGAACAATATTAAAACAGTTACAAGAACATTTTGAAAAATATTGTGGTACAATAAAGTCCAGAACAGGAATTAATTTTTATTGATCAATAGAAGGAAGTCATCAGTTTATAAATGCAATTCAACGTATCAAAACAGTTGAAGAAATTATAACAGCAGACTTTAGTACATTATACACCAGTTTACCTCACAATGTCATTAAAGAAAACAAATTCATGCTCGTTGACCTACTGTTTAAAAACTTAGGAAAATGCTATTTGATTATAAATTCTGTAACAAAAAAATGTTGGTTTTCCAATAAAGTCTCAAACAACTTTACAATAAAGCGGAAATATTGTTTAAAAAAAGACAGTGTTTATGTTAAATTTGCATGGTTTATTTTTAAACAAAATAGCGGAATACCCATGGGAACAAATAGCAGTCCATTATAGCTGATCTGACTTTGTCAATGTTTGAATATGGTTTATGAAAGACACTAAAAATATAGCTCTCACCAGAAAGCTTTAATATGTATGGAGATATATTGATGATTTATGTGCAATAAATGTTGCAGAAATTATGGAAATTTCCAAAGCAATATATCAAGTACAGTTACCGCTTAGTAAAACAAATGTGAATCACAATCAATGTTCTTATTTGGATATTAACTTGGAAATAATTGAAGAAAAACTTAAAATCGAAGTCTACAATAAAACAGACGATTTTTACTTTTTAGTGGTTAGATATATTGATTACAGTAGTAATGCATCAAAATTTATTGGTCTTAATACATTTTATTCCCAATTAATCAGAATTAAAAGAACCAGCAGTGATTTAAATGGATTTACAATACAAATCAAAGAGCTCTATAATACATTTAAGAGTAAACAGAACCCAAATTTCAAATTTACCCAAATTACTTAATAAAGTATTTCTCAAGTTTTCTCAACAACCGACCTACTTTTTCTAAACTATTTCTTACCGACCTATGTCTAATAAACTAATAGAACAGTATATTTTAATTCTCACTTATAAACAATAAACTAATAGAAAAGTATATTCATAACAATTTATTTTAATATTCATGCCAACTGCAATCCAGATTGTTCCAGTGTTTAAAGTGTAGCTGGTTATTACAGATTTATTAGTTTTGCACACTTTGGGCTGCAACTGGTTAATCCCAGGATGTTTTTTCTTGTAGCTTTTAACTACATCTGGAGTAATCCAGAATGTGTATTAAATATAGCTTTTTATTATAGTTTTATCTGTTTAGCAGTCTTTGTGCTGCACCTGGTTAATTCCAGGCTGTTTATTTTTGCAGCAGTTAACTGCATTTGGAGTAATCCAGAATGTTTATTAAAATTGTTTTTTTATTATGTTTTATCTAAAAAGCAGTCTTTGTGCTGTACCTGGTTCATTCCAGGCTGTTTATTTTTGCAGTAGTTAACTGCATCTGGAGTAATCCTGAATGTTTATTAAAAGTGTTTTGATACTGTGTTTTATCTGAAAATCAGTCTTTGTGCTGCACCTGGTTAATTCCAGGCTGTTTATTTTTGCAGTAGTTAATTGCATCTGGAGTATTCCAGAATGTTTATTAAAATTGTTTTGTTATTATGTTTTATGTAAAAGTAGTCTTTGTGCTGCACCTGGTTAATTCCAGGTTGTTTACATTTGCAGTAGTTAACTGCATCTGGAGTAATCCAGTATGTTTATTCAAATTGTTTTGTTACTATGTTTTATCTGTTTAGCAGTTTTTGTGCTGCATTTGGTTAATTACATGATGTTTACTTTTTGCAGTGGTTAACTGCATCTGGAGTAATCCAGATTGTTAAATTAATTTGGTTGTTTATTATAGTTTTATCTGTTTAGCAGTCTTTGTACTGCACCTGGTTAACCCCAGGATGTTTTTGCTTGTGCAGTCGTGCTGCACCTGGTTAAATTCGGTATGTTTTTGCTTGCAGTATGTAACTGCATCTGGTGTAATCCAGAATGTTACTTTTTTATAATTTAAAATGTTTACCGTAGTGTTAAATTACATAAATTGTTGGAAATCTTGTTAATGTATAAGGTTTTCATTGGTTTACTAATTAAAAAAATTATTTTTTTTATATAATATGCATTTGTGTATGTATTTTTATGCAAAAACTTGTTAGGTAACTGACTGAGAATCTGTGTATTTAACTGTTGAGGGCAGCACGGAGGCGTCTTAAACTTTTGCCTGAAACGCCATAGTTTGTAGGTATATTATGTTATAGTTTTATTTTATGTTAGTTTTATAGTAGTGTTTTGTTAAAAATTGTAATTGTCTTAACATTATTGCATATAAGTTTTGCACTACATTTATCTTCTATGCCTTGTTTGTTGTATAATTTTATATTTTCTTTTTATTTTTATCCAGTTTGTTCTATAAATAATCAGCTCATGTGAGCATTTCAATAGACATCTTAATACTGGACAACGTTTTTTAATACTTAATACCGGCACATATTTTCACTATTCCTGCCTGCTTTGTAAATAATTAAGGTCACAAAAACATTTAACAAACAATGTTAAAAAAGTAAAAATGTATTGCAGTATTAAAAAAACAATTGTGTTCATGATTTATTACTTTCTACCTTCTAAAACTTTGATCTGGTGCTTTAAATTTGAACTAAATCTTCTTTTCTTAATTTTTGTTATTTCCTTGCCACATTTTTTACTTAACTTAACTTAATTTAATTGATCTTTTTGATTTACAATATTTCACACTTTCATTTTTAAGTTCGCGATTATAATTTTGGTTATTCCGGAGAACGATATTGCGAATTATTTATTATTCTTTTTTATATGTTTTTTTTTAATTGCTAAAATAAAATTATTTGATTGCTTTTGATTTGAAACAGCATTACTCCGTCTAAAAATGAAGCATTTTTGATCCAATTTAATTTCTGATGACCAAACTGCACAGAGAACTTTTATGTCTAAAAGCGGTTGCAGTCCAAATGGACTGGGTTTAAAAGTTCAAGAATGTCACTGTTAAAAGCTAACTTTATACAAAAACAATTCTAAAGAGTTTTTATAAACAAAGAAACTACAATATTATACGTTTTTAGAATAAAAACGCCATTTATGAATTTTATTCTGCAACGTGGTGTATGTAAAATAAAAAAAAATAAAAAAATAAAATTCAAGTGTATGTAAACTTAAAAACCACAAAATATTGGTTATTTTCAAAACTATAAAAACATACAAAAAACGTTTTTTCACCAAAAAAAACATAGAAAAAAAACGTACCGGAGATTTTCGATATACACCTTTTCTATTTTTAGTTTCTTCTACTGGATTAAATATTTGCATATGAGACCATCCTAAATCGATTTAAAAAACTTAGTGTATTGGTGACAAAACTCAAATAAAATAAAATTGTATCTTAGTAATGTGGTTAAAAATATATTAAATTAGTATAAAGAATACTAAATAAATTTTACTCTTTAAGGGGTAAGTATTTATTAAAATTATTGATACTACAGTTTTTTGAAATCCCAAAATTTGAAACGAAAAAGATAGGTACTATCAAGAATATATAACACAAGAGAATGTCCGACTGTACACTAAATTTTTGACCAAAATTTTGCGAGAAAAGTCGCACTTTTGAATTTGTGTGCAACTTTTCTCGCAAAAATCCGCCATTTTCTGCTAGTTTTTCTGCGCTGCGATTTTTAACACAGTGTTAGTTTTCTCGCAGTGGGACCTTTCGACTTTTTTCGCACTCTATGCTGCTTTTTTCACACTGCATTTATTTTTGCACTGCGAGCCTGGCCGCGCAACAAAAAAAATACAGACGATGGTAGTCATTTTCAATGGAGTAAAACACTTTGAAACTTGTTTTATTTAATTTTAAAACGTTGCAAAGTTACTTTATTTTATTAAAACTAAAAAAATTTAACATTTAAGGTTAAAAAAAACGATTTAAGGTTATTTTTTTGTTGTGCAACCCGACTTGCAGTGCAAAAATAATCGCAGTGCAAATAAAGCAGCAAAGAGTGCGAAAGAAGTCGCAGTCCCCACTGCGAGAAAACTAACACTGTGTTAAAAATCGCAGCGCAGGAAAACTTGCAGAAAATGGCGGATTTTTGCAAGAAAAGTCGCACACAAATTCAAAAGTGCGACTTTTCTTGCAAATTTTTGGTCAAAAATTTAGTGTACAGTCGGACATTCTCTTGTGTTATATATTCTTGGTACTATGTAATAACAATAAAGCAAGTGTAAAACAAGAAAAAGATACAAAAAACGCTTAAAAATGTTAGAAAAAACCATTCACATTGGACAATTATTTTTAAGAAAAGAAAAGAGGTTTGTACTTTAGGAGAGTAAGGTAAAAAGAAGAAAAACAGAAATTTAAGAACTTCAAACAAACAACAAAGACTAATCATAATAATAACAAGGGCGCAGAAAATTTTTGATTATTAAAACTTGAGTTGACTTCTTTAATATAGGACAAAAAATTGCACAGTTAGCAACGATTTCAAATAAATCAGACGGTAAAATATGATTTTCTGCCTTGCAATTAGGGATCGACCGGGCCTCAGCCCCAGGCCCGGTTATATTGTTATATTTTCCCGGTCCGGCCCCAGGCCCGGCCCCAGGCCCAGGCCAGGCACCTTTTATAAAATTTAGCCTATAACTTTGAAACATGAATTTTAATGTACACTTGTTTTTGATTAAAGTTTGATTTTCAATGTGTTTGACAAAAAACCAAAGACTGTACAAAATTTGAATGACTACTTTTTGAAAACAAATTAGCAACACAAAATTAATTAGTTGTTGTAAGATCAAAAATAAACAGTCGTTTAACCAGAGATGAAGTTTTTTTATTATTTTTGTTTGAATTAATTTTTTGGTAAGAAAATGAACATTTCAATTTTTATTGCACATATAGTAATAGTTGTTTTTTAGATATGCATTACTTTTGCAAAAATTTTGGTTAAGCTTCAAAATTCATGCAGGAATTTTCCTTTTAAATTTCTAAAATAAAAACTCCTCTTCAAAGCTCCGATCAACTTCACTTATTAAATTATTTTATAGATTTGAAATTAAAAATACAAATTACTAAGTTTACCCTAAAACCCTTTAGTTCCTGCTTTTAAAAGAATTTTTAAGTATTTGTCCTAAACAAAAATACAGAATTACTGTGTGTTGAACTAAAAATTGATTTTTTGCAAGACAGTTTAGATAATGCGCGCTATGAAACGCCTGATTCACTTGGAGCCATTCACGAGACAGTGGCCTGCCAAGGAGGGGGGGGGGGTGGGGTGATTGAGTCCAAAGTCCATCTAAGCCGGGTTTTTTCTTGGTTATTAATTCAAAACTTTTTTAATGCGTTCCAAAAGTATATTAAGAGTAAAAAACCAAAATTTTAAATTGATAATAGTAGTTTAAATTAATTACAGGCTAGTTTAAATTAATAATTTATCTTGGTTTTTCAATTTAAATCAGTTATGCCTGTCAATATTGAAGGAGTACATGTCAAATAAACTACAAATAATATATTGGATTTTTAATAATGGTTTAAAAACCTATTTTAAATTTGAAGGAATAAACTACCTTGAATTTATTAATACTTATTAGCTGGAAAAAATTTTCTAGTGTGTTTTAGTGTCTTAAATAAAAAGTTTTTCCCCCAGGGGGGCATCTGCCTCTTAACCTCGCTGGGAGCTTTCACCCCCAAGACCCCTCATTTCTGGGGGGCTACCTCCCCCAATATCTTTTCAGGGTTAGTATTACCTCCCCTGGACCGCCCCCTCTAAACTGCCATAAGCCATAAAGAAGGACAAAACCAAACAAAAATCGGTTTCATTACCAACGAGGAGGCCAACTGAGCTTCTTGCCAAATAAAAGGTTGTTCTTAGTCCAATGTACACTCGATTTTTGCAACAGATATGAAAAAAGACTTAAAATTCACCACAATGAACAAAAAATGTTCTGATCTTGAATTTTGTTTTAATATTATTACAATATATTATATAAAAAACATTTAAATTTAGAATGGTTAACGATTTATAGAGTTTAAGGTATAAATTTTTTTTTGCAAACTGTCCTATAAAAAATAGTAAGTTTAATTTTGCTACAAAACGTTGGTTTTTATTTATAAATAATATTTTGCATTGGAAATAAAAGAACATTATTTAAAAAATGACACAAGGTTTTAAATAACATACGGCTTAAATTGAGATAACATATGCCAAAGTATAGTTGCCAACACTAAAAACCAAAATTTAACCTTTTTATTCAAAAAAACTAATTTTTGGGTTTTTGAATCTTTTTCTTTAAGTCTAACACTTGGGCTATTAAAACGCGAGACCCCTGTGTGTCACCTTGACCATTTTTTTGCCCATGCAGGCATGTAATCTGGGCATCGTGTTACAGGCTATAAAAATCCAAAGGCGCATTGTTCTTCTCTGTCCTCACCAGCGCGTGTGGCTTCATTGCAAATCAGCCAATGGGCGGCCTTGGATTTCCTGATATGGTGGTGGAGAAAATATTTTAAATAGTTGGAATAGTTTAAATTCTTATGGTTTTTGTACGACGGTACTTAAATGGTGTCAGAAATTAAAAAACTGTGTCAGACTAAATGATCTAAAAAGAAAGCACTGAGAGCTAGGTAACAGTTATAATAGAATTCCTTTTATTTTATATATTTATTTAAATTATTTATGCGTACAAATGATAAAATGAGCTCCAGACGGTCTCTTAGAATTGTGCTGGCGTAAATAGGTCATTAGGCCTCCATCATGCCTCCAAACCAAAAAGAATAAGGTTCCTCATTATTGCAGGGGAGCGAAAGTATTGTGTTGCCAGAGGCTTTTTAATAAATAAATTGATCTTTAAAGAAAAATAAATTGGTAAACGGTCTAAAAACCCAAATGCTTGCCCACCCACCCTGAGGCCGCCGGGTTAATAAAGTAGCACCCACTGAACCCGCTCATGACAACTCTAAGCCGTGGGCTGGTTTTTTATCTTGGAGGTTGGCAGAAAATAGTACTTCAAACCGACCAAGGGAGAGTGATTTTTAAATTGTAATTGCTTTAATTAAGATGTTTATTATCAATGTTAAGACCACACACATGTCCCCCTTGTTTTTAATTTGTGCTAATATAGTGCAAAATTCATAAATCTGTGTGTACATATAATGCAATTTCCATTAAGGTACTAGTTTACTAGTTTTAAAGACAGCGTTAAAATTAGTTTAAAATAGTGTAATATTGTTCTAATAATTGTTGTTTAAAACCTGCTGTTTCCAAAGTTTTATGTCACTAATAGGTTACCACCTCATATCAGTTTTTTTATTAAAATAAGCAAACATTGATTTATTGGTAAATTTATAACAAACAAAGGGGAGGTAGATAGAGCCGCCGATGACTTCAGGTCATTGCGCTCTCTGTAGGACCCATGTGTCGCAGTGACGTCATCCTCCTTCTTGAGCTGGCTAGACAAGAGGTTGCTGGGGGGAAATTGCAGAGCAATGGATGCAGAAGACTCCACCCCACGCCGAGACGCACTACTGTGGCCATGAAAAATTCAATTCCAGGGAAATACAATCGCAAAGTGGAAATTGAAAGTTGTAAGTTGCTTTTATAACCAGTTATTTTAGAACTCACTTCCTGAGTATTTCACCCAAATTTAGTTACACAGAGTTAAGTAGATTCCAAGTCTGTAAATTTTGGAACTGTGCTCTCGGCCCCCTAAGACTGCTGACAACAGCCCTGTAATCTCCAGCCCATACAACTGTTGGTTCAGGAATTTCTTATGTAATTTCAGCACAGATCAGTGTAATAATCCTGAGTATAATGACCAATTTTTCTGATAATAAATATTGAGAACTTTTTGACGGTTCTGAGTCAACTCAGCCCCATAAAAACCAGCTGTAACTACTCTATAAAGACGTAAACACCTTTAGAATACATCTTCAAGGTCTTTACCGGTCATCGCTCACCAAACAGGTTTCAAAAGGTCATCTCCCCAATATTATTGGGACTGAGAGTATTATTGTTTTGCTGGATTTACCTATATAATCAGTAATTAAGCCTAATTTTCCATCTGTTTTTTAAATATATTTTTTAAGGCTTCATCTATATTGTTGCATAACTTTTTGAAAGGCTGGCGCTTCCTCAGCCCAAACTCTTAATTTTTAAACCAGTAAACTTAAGGTTTCAAGGCATCATCATTAGTTAATGCTAATTAGCGGGAATGACTCTTTGGGTGAGGACTTGTTTGTAATAAGTCTTCCATGCAATCTTTTTGAAGGGACTGGATGGAACCTGTTCTAAATTATGGTAGCCTTTTGTAATAATATTTTGATAAATTCCCTAAACCGGCAGGGGGATCTTCTAAAAAATTAGGTTTTCTTTTGTAATACTTGTGTCCACGTCTCCAGTCAAATGGGGACGTCACATTTTGGAGCCAATGACGGGGCATAGGATTGTGATTCTGGACCCCATGTCTACCCCTGTGTGGCGCTCTGACCGCATAATTATTTTTCATACAAATTTCAGTTTTTAAGTTGGGGAAAATTGTTCAAAAACTTTGTTTTTGGTTAAAAATTTGCAAAGTTAAAATTTTTGGTTGTAAATTTCTTCTGTTCCACTAGTATTAAATCACAGACAACTTTGCTGTCTGGATTCTAACTGTAAAAGTCTCTGGCAAACACATCCAATAGTTTTGTTTGGGGTATAAACTGAAATAAACACAACCAATAGTTCCCTTTGGGGTGCGCAACATAAGTGGAACGAGTTATAACTTAAGAAGAGTTGAAAATTGTTATATTTGTAGGATACAATAAAACTCAGGATGCAACAAAAGATCAGAAAAACTGGATAAGAGAGTGGACTGAAAACAGTTTGGTAACCATAAAAACTTCTTTTTAATTGTTACTATTCAAAGGTTAAAAACTACCAACAAAACTGGACCAATCGGGACTATAGATCCCAATCTGATAGATTGGGTAACCCAGGTCTCTTTATGCAATAAAGGGACAGTCTCCCGGTGCAAGCAAGTTGGACGACCAAGGAGATAGGGAGTTTGACCTGTACATTAATGAGAGTAAAAGACTAGACAGAGAGGCGGTGCCCTCTTTTGTTTTGTTGGCGTTGAAGAAAAACGTCTTCCAATATTAGGATAATCTGAGGAATATTCTGCCATTTTCCCATGATCTGGCCGTGTGCTCAGGCGCCCTCTATAGCGGTCAAGTCATTGTGAAAGAATGAATAAAAAACAAAAGAAGGATTTAGCGGAGCAGGAGTGTAAAAAGGAAGTTTTTAGAGCAGTGGCCGCGGCGGTACAGGACCTTTTAAACCAGGTGCCTGCAGAGCGTGCTTGGTTGCTTAGCGACCCAATTGCTCCAGTAATCAGATGAGTACCACAAGGAAGCCCACGCCTCCCTCAACGTGTTTAGAACCTGAGGACGCCGCGGTGAGAACAAAAGCCAATCCCTTAGTAGACGTAAGTAGGGCCACATACTATCAATAAACCACAGGAGTAGTAACTCACCTACCCCTCTGGAAACCAAACCAGTGGAGGTTTGGTTGCACCGAACAGCATCCAGCCGTCAAAACGCCCCCGCCCCCATGTGGACATGATTGCGTACTGACATGTTCACCCAATGCATGTCATCCAGCCATGCCAGCCATGTCATGCCAGCCAGAAGACCACACGGTCCTGAGTAATCCTTTTAGTTTGTCGCGGCAGTCCACCAGATTGCCAATTTTGACCCAACGGCTGAGCTAAACTTAATGAAAAGCAAACTAAACAAACCACAACAACAACAACTGATTCAGGTTATAAAAGCCCATTGAAACAATATTTTTGTCTGCGCCATACAACAATCAATCAATCAATCAACTTTTATTTTGCCATGAGACCATGTAAAACATCAGAGGACTTTTCTCCTTTGACATGAGATTCATGTAGGGAATAATATACTGCATTGTCAAAAACTGTATCAAGTCCCTAAAGCACACAAATGTGTAAGTAACAAGGAAATATTGACCATGATGGATAAATGGGTGATACGTGAGTCAAAAAGTCCCTATGCCAGTCCTATAGTGATCATCTGGAAAAAGGACGGAACAAATAGGTTTTGTATGAGCTATCAAGGTGTAAACAAAATCACAAAAAAGGATGCATTTCCCCTGCCACAAATAAAAAAATGTACTAGACGCATTATGTGGGGCGGTCCACTTTACAACTCTGGATCTCCTGTCAGGTTACTGGCACTTAGAAATGAAGGAGGGAGATGAAAAAAAGATGGCTTTTAAAAGTCTCAGTGGAGGACTGTATGAATTCAATGTACTCCTTTTGGGTTCTGCAATGCGCCATCCACATTTCAGCGTCTCATGGAAATAGTTCTCATGGATATGAAGTGGCAAAATTGCATTGTGTAAATTGACGACATCATCATCTTTTAAAAAACTTTTGATAAACATTTGACAGACTTGACTGCAGGTTTGACTGACTATGTGACGCCAAGCTTAAGCTTAAACCAAAGAAGTGTAAGTTTGGTGCAAGTCGGTTAAATTTCTAGGCCATATAGGAAGTAAAGAAGGATCATTGCCTAACCCAGACAAAATAGGTGTCAAAAACTTCAAAGTACCTAGAACGTAAACAGAGATGCACTCTTTCCAGGGACTCGCAAATTTCTACAGAACGTGTATAAAGAATTTTGCACAAATAGCGAGTCTTTTATACACCCTTGGGGGTAAAAAAACGTTTCTAATGGACTGAGGAATCATGAGAATGAGTCTTATCATGAATACCCCCATCCAATGGTGAAAGTGTGAATGAGCGCCTACGTTTCTACTCACAGGGCGCCCAAACATTTAAACCTAGGCAACCTAAGGCATCTGAGAAGGTGTCAGACGCAAAGCCAGGAGAAAAACCGGACCCCGTCAATGACATTAAAGGTGTATTTGCTTCTGACAAAAGTCCTAAAAAGGGACAGGCTATGAAATGAATACCCAAGGTAGTAGTAACCCTACCAAAGAAAGACTACACAACTGGCCAAATCAAGCAAAGTGGGCTCCCCAAAAAGGTCCTTCCCCAAGTAAATTCGCGACCAGATTGTCAACTGCAGGGCGTGAACATACTGGCTGACTCAGTTTGGGTGGAACCTTCACTACAGGTACACAATGCCCTCACCAATTCATCTGATAACTCCGCTCTTATTAAAAATCAACAAAATGGATCTCAGTTTGCCAATATGTATGCATGCTTACAAGATGGGATCTGCCAACAGACCCTGTCTAAAAACGAAAAGTGATATGGTAGACTCAAGGGTACTATCTAAACACCAAAGGGGCACTGTGCCATGATCAACCGCCAAAAAAGTCCTCAGTTCTTGAAACTGATAGCCCTACCGCAAAACAAAAGGTTGGAAGCAATGTAATCATACTCTATACTAGGTGAATACCAAGGGATTAAAAGGTCATTGGCACACGTCACTGAACGGTATTATTGTCCAAAAATGGCTCAATAAGTTGAACGATACGTCCTAACCTGTGATGCCTGCCAAAAACAAAAGCTGGACATGCAAAACGCGCATCCAGAATAGTAATGTTAGTATTTGTCCTAACATTACTGTTAGGACAAATCTTTAACCGCATTGCAATGGACATACTGGGACTGCTCCTCACTACAGAATGAGATAACCGCTAGGTATTTTTTTGTGACAGAGTACCTCACCAGGTATGCCATGTGTTTTGCTTTACTGGAACAAAAAGCCAAGACAATAGCTAGAGTCATTCTTGAAAAAGTAATAGTCCTGCACGGTTGTCCAAATGAGACACTGACTGACCAAGGGACAAACCTTATAAGTGCTACTATTAAGGATTTGTGCAACATAGTATCTGCAAAAAAGATCTTTACTACACTTTATCATTGACCGACTAATGGGTTAATGGTAGAGTTGTGCTAGTAAGCAAATTTACAAATTAAAAGTTAACTAGTAAGTTAATGGTCTCAAATTTATAACTAATAAGTTTACTAGTAAGTTAATGGTCTAAAATTTTGAACTAGTAAGTTAACTAGTAAGTTAAAGTGTGAAAAATTAATCTAGTAAGTTAACTAGTAAGTTAATGGTCCAAAATTTTAAACTAGTAATTTAACTAAATAGTAAGTTAATGGTTTAAAGTTTTAAACTAGTAAGTTAACTAGTAAGTTAGTTTCTCAAATTTTCACGCTAGTAAGTAAAAAAAGTATAATAATTTGGCGTTACTTTACACTAAACTAATTATATAATCAAATTTGACAAAAATAAGGGATATGGATTAAATCTCAAGTAAGAAATAATTTGCATAGGGTGTGGTTTAATTATAACCAAAGCTGTTGCTCAGTTGTTGATGGGTCCCTCCAGATATGATGTCCAGTTCAGTAAAAGTACGTTCAGTAGTTTTGCACGGTTTTCCAACAAAAAAATAATTGCGATTAAATTGGTTACTTATATAAGGTCCATTGAAAAATTGTTAATTATATCAAATACAAACACACCAATGAGACAATCGATTTTCATAAAATCTATATTAATAACTATTTATGTTAACTTTTTAATAACTATTGCATAAGTATTTTATTTTATATCAGGGATATGATTAAATAAAAAAAAGGTATATCTAAATATCCAAGTCCAAGAGAATAATATAGAAAAAAACCTACCCAAATTAATTTTTGAAAAGCACAGAATCTGCAAATATTATTTTATTTTTAGCAAAAAACATAATATGTTAAGAAAAGTGGTGTTTATAAACCAAAACATACAAGGGGAAGTTTGGAGTTTTAGAGAAACCATTTGCGGCTAACATTGGTTTTTTTGTTATTAAAAAAGTTTTTGTGTTTGGTAGACCTTCAATCAAAACCTTTGATTTTTAATTGGTAGAGGTTTTTGTTGTTATATCTGGAAAATTATTATATTAATAACACAAATCCAAATCAAAACCATGGATTTTGGTATACAAAAAAGTGCACTCAATTTTTTGCCAAAAATATTTGAATTTTGCGCAGAGTAAAGTGTAAAGATGTTTCGCAGACTAAGATATAAAGTTTGTGATATTAATAAAATGTTTTAAAAACTGTTTTTCCATGTCCTCTTATTTGGCTTGGCTTTGGCAACTCGTTTGAACATAGAAAACATAATTTAGAAAAAATAACACAAAAAATAAATTGATTTGATGGTACATCAACAGGAAACTTGGAGCCGTTGGGCAATTTTGATCATTTGAGCAACAAAATAGGAACTTGGAGCCGAAAGTAAGAAAACAAAGTTTGTACTTAGGTTTAGCCTTTGGGGTAGGCGAAGCGATAGATTAAAATGAATTCAAAATAGTGATGTTTCCCGGAGCTACACCTTAATTTTGTACTAATTTTAGGATAATTAGAAAGTAATGTCAGATAATTTTATCACAAAAATTTGTAAACTAAATGTTTTTTTAAAAACTTAGTAAATTAATTAAAATAATTTTAAAATTGCAAATATAATAAATTTGCACATATTTCGAGCTTTAATAAGCTTTAAATCACTGTTTAAAGGGTTGTAACTCCGCAGCTCCTTCTGCTTTAAATGTCTGGAGCTTCGGAGCATATGATATTCGAGGTTAGGAACATCAAAAATTCACATTTTTGGCTGTAAGTTCTCTATTTCTCCCAACCGAGTTCCAACTCTAATTGTTCTATTTATTATAAACACAAATTTTTATTAATAACGAAATATTCAAATAAAAAACAACAAATTTTAACTTGTGAAAATATTTCAAAAATCAATTTTGCAAATGAAAGATTGAAAATTGAGCTGGGTTTTTTTATTTTAGAGAGCTATATTCTAATGTAAAGCAAAACGATAAATAATTTCATTATTTGTAATATAAGTATTTTACAATTTTGTTTTACAAATAATTATTATAGGTGCTTTACAATTTTAAAATTTACTGTTCTTTATTTAATTTTTTGAATACCTGAGTCACTGTTTAAGTTTTGCAAAAAAGTTAGAAATTACAAGTATTATTTTTAACCATTTGAAAAAATAAAATTGATTTATTTCGCGTTCGCAACTAAAACATTACACGAAAAACTTTACAAGTACAATTTAATGACACAGAAAACCTTACAAGTACAATTTAACAGTTCCGACTACTAGTTAGACAATAATAGTAAGAAAAGTCATGGAGAACAAATTTTTTTTCACCTAAACAAAATAACAGTACTAATCAAACAGTACAAAACAAATAAGTTACGTTAACAGCTGTTTTTTTAAAAGTTTTCCTGACAACTGAAGCACAAAATAAGCCAAAATTTAACATTGGCCTGTCTAGCTCGATTTATTTATGCCCATGCCAACAACTAGATACACGAGCCAGTAAATAAGCCATGGAGAACAGATTTAATTTTTACCAAAACAAAATAATAATTTATGAAACAAAACAGTTAAAAAACAAGCAAAATACCTCAATATTATGTTTTCAGGATTTTTTTACAACTCATGCACAAAATAAGCCAAATCTTAAGTATGGCCCATCTAACTTAATTAATTTATCACCATTCTAACAAGTAGTTAAGTGAACTAGTAAAAAAGCCATGGTAAAGTTTTACCTGGATTACCAAAACAAATGTTAATTTATGAAATTAAACCGTCAAAAGACAATTAAACAAATGATTTTCCATATTTTCCAGGTGTTTCTTGACAACCGCCGGACAAAGTAAGCCAAATTTAACATTTTGATTTTTTTATTCCCATTCTAACAACCAGTTAAACAAATTAGTTAAAAAAGTTATAGAAAACAAAGTTTATTTTTCTAAAAACAAAAATTATTTATAAAAACAACCAGAGAAAAAAAAATGTCACGGACATTGTTAAAACGCTTCAAATCCTAAAATCTCGCCAATGATTTGCTAAAAAAACTAATCTGTTTGACACGGAATTCTAAAACATATTATTATCGTTGCCAATTTTTGTAGTTTCCTGAGCTATTAGGCCGGTGGTCGCCGAATATATTTTAATTTATAATACAGTTTTTACTTTATTTATAATTAGTTTTTTGTCTTATGTTCATTCGTTTTTTTGACGGATGAATGGAACGCAATTTTCAACAAAAAAATTTTCCACAAAGGGATAAAAATGACTAATTTTTGTATATTTTGTAAAATAAAGAAAATTGTACGTTGTAATTTGTTTTTTGTTAAATGTGATAACTGAATAGGTTTAATTGGTTGTCTCATATCCCCATACAAATTTGCCAGGTGAGCCAGATACAAATCAAACTTTGGTCTTTATTTAATAGCTGAATTACAGTAGAAGATTCACTTTGATTTTGTTTGCTTAATAGTAGTAGTACATTTTGTAATATGTTTCAATATTTATAGGAAAAAATGTGGTATGCTCCTATCGTTTAATTAAAAATAGGATATCGTATTTTTTTAAATTTTTTAGATTTACAGGAAAAAAATTATTTAATTAGTAAGTTAACTAGCACAACTCCAGTTAATTGAGAACTTTAACAAAACGCTCTGCACTATGCTAACCCATTATGTTAATCAACAGTATGACGACTGGGATTTTGCGCTACCATTCGTGACTAGTGCCTATAATGCCCTCAGGAATTGATAAAAAAAGTCCATTTTACCTATTTTATGGGCGAGACATGCAGGTACCGCTAGAAGTAAAATGCTATAAGGCCAGGTCACTCTACGTTGATTATGATGACAACTATTTATTATACCATGCCAAATTAGTTAAGACACAAGCTCAAGACCTAGCTAGCAAATTGCTGCCACAAGCCCAGGCCCAACAAAAACGAAGCTACAATAAACGGGTACATGTCAAGCCCATTGACGTTGATGGGTTGGTGTTAAAATATCATCCCATCACCAAGATGGGTAATTGTCCAAAATTTGTAAGTAAGTGGGTAGGACCTAGGGATGCATTGAGCACCAGATTATAATTGTAAGCTGAGCATTACTTAGTACTCACAACTAAATGAATTGTGAGCTTGAGCTTGAGTACACACAATTAAATATATGTGAGTCTCAATTGGTATTGAGCATTTGTAAGCCTGGCCAATTTTCAAAATATACTTACGTATAGCATGAATCAAGTGGCGTATGCACAGAAGTGATTGATTGTAGTCCCCGGAAATGGGGGCTATGGGTGAAAAGAGCCCTTAAAAAAGGTCAAGGGGCAGAACAGCACCAATGGGTCTTTTTAGGACGATTTCCGAGAGACTAAATACTTTCAGTGAGAAAAATTTGATGACAAACATTTATATTTCAACTATGAATGTTTTATTGAAGAATTATTATCAAACATCAAACTACAACAAGGATATTATTTATTGATTTTATTGATTTATCAAGTGTTATTGCGTTTTTTAGCCAAAAGAGTTAATTTTAAATAAATTTTTTGGAAGTGTATTTGCAGTGAATGAGAAAGTTAATCATAATTTTCCAAAACAATTTTTTTCTTTTTTTTTTCTTTTTTTTTCTATTTCTAAAATTGTTTTTTCTACACTTAACAATTGGACCTTAGCTTTAAATAGCAAAAAAAGTTATTGATTGTGTTTTCATAGATTACCAAAAAGCTTTTGATAGCGTTTCACATGAAAAACTTTTAATCAAACTTAAAGGTTATGGATTAAATTTTGAGTTATTGGCATGGATTTGTAATTATTTGTCAAATAGAAAACAATGTGTATTGATTGAAAATAAAATATCCAGCTTTATTTCTGTAACTTCGGTGTTCTGCAAGGAAGTGTCATTGGACCCTTACATTTATTTATTATTTATAAACGACATGCCTAATTGCTTGGAAAATGGCACAACTGCGAGAATTTATGCAGACGATACTAAGCTATATAGTATTAGAGAAAAACATGTAAGAAATGAATCATTTATAATGTCTCTAAAAAAATTTGAAAAATGGTCTCATAAGTGGCAATTAAGAGTAGCATATCAAACATGTAAAACATTCACAATTGGAAATAGTCTATGCAATGAAATTTTTGAGCTAGATGGAAGACCTCTTGAAAATGGAGACCAAATTAAAGACTTAGGTATAATTTTCTGTAAAAACTTAAAGTCAACACTTCATTGTAATAATATTGCTAAAAAGCATTTGCCAGACTCTCACTAATTTTTCAAGTATTTTCAACAAAAAATAAAAATATTTTAGTCCGCGCCTACACAACATTTGTGAGACCTTTGCTGGAGTATGAAACAACTGTTTGGTCACCATATTTAAAAAAAGACATCTCTAATATAGAACAAGTTCAAAGGTATTTCACCCATAAATTATATGCTAGGTGTTTGCAAGGTAAACCTAGTTACAACCATTGCCTAAAAGACCTTAATCTTGAAAGCCTAGAAATGCGTAGAATTCAAAATGATTTAGTTCAGTGTTTCAAAATTGTAAATGAACTTGTGGATGTGAACAACTTTGACTTTTTCGAATTTTCAAACAATTTGCACACCAGGGAAAATGGCAAAAAACTTGTGATCCCAAAAGCAAAATGTGACATTTACAAATATTTCTTTGCCAGTCGCATAATCCCTAATTGGAATTCTTTAAATAATGATATTCTAACAGCCAATAATGTAAAAACTTTTAAAAACAAACTAAAAACTGAAATTCTTCAAAAATTTGTCAAACATTCTTAATTTAATGTTTTCCTAAATAAATAAATGGAAAAAGTGGGACTTAAAAATAAGTATTTTGCCTGTCACTAAAAAAAAAATTAATAAAATATTTGTTTACTCGACTGTATGTAAAAAATGCATGCCATTTTATCTTGTTTCTTTTTACCATATGTAAATAATTTGTGCATAAGTGTATAATTTTTACTTCTGTATCTTATACTGTATGAATAATTTAATCATAATAATAATAAACAAAATATGAATTAATAAACAAAACCTTTCAATACTAACCCCAAAGGTAATATACCTTTTGTATAATTATATTTAAACATAAAAGTCGGTTTGTAAAAAATGTAATATTAAAAACTAACACTTTTAATAATTTTTTTTATCTATTTAGTTTAGTAGTCATATTAAATTTAGGATAAATGTTTTTTTACAGCAATGAAATTTTTATGTAAGTTAGAAATCTGATAAGGAATAGAGTAAAAAATTTAAAATAAATACTTGTACTAAATATATGTTTTTATAGCATCTAAAATTTCACATGAAACAAGAATGTTTAATTATTTATTTTTATCATTTAAACTTCACAAAATAAAATTGAGTATAATAATAAAAATCTTATTTTAAATCTAGTAACCCTTTTGCGCATAAATAATGCTGAATATGAAATATAAAATAAAACATTAAAGGAGCACTGTCACAAATCAGATGCCTATAAGCCCTGAATGAACTACTCCTTTAATCCTTTCTTATCACCCAAACACTTGAACACTTGAAAGGCCAACACAATGAACATCCTAAACACTTGAACACCCTGAACACTTGAACACCCCAAACACATAAACACCCTGAACACATGAACACCCCAAACACAATGAACACTTCAAAGATTTGAACACCCTGAACACCATGAACACATGAACACCCCGAACACACGAACACCTCAAACACAATGAACACTTCAAAGAGTTCAAAGTGTTCATTGTGTTTATTCATGTAAGGTTGTTCATGTGTTTGCAGTTGTTCAAGTGTTGCAAGATTGTTAGATCTAAACGTTCTTCGTGTATTTAGCCTTTTGCCGCTGAAATTTTTTGGGCTGAAAAAAAATATAAAAGGGGAAATAATGCAGGGAAAATACTGCTTCTGGGGAATTTGCGACAGTGTTTCCTGTTAGTAGTTTTATTTTATATAATATTCTGGCTATATGCGCAAACGATTAAATTAATAATTTATTGTTGTCATACGTTACAAATTTTGAAAAATTCAAAATTCGTGAAACTACATGACTATATGAAAATAAAATTACTTAATTCTATTGGTGTCAACGTGTGCAATTTTGAAAACTATAAAAATTCGTATATTTATTCAATATTTATTTTAATTTTTTACTCTATTGCTTTATAGATTTCTAACTTACATAAAGATTTACACTTTAAAAAAACATTAAAAATTTGAATATGGCCTTAAACGTGAAAAAAATTATTGAAAAGTGATAGATTTAGATATACATTTTTACAAACCGGTTATTATGTTTAAATATAATTGTAAACAAATCCACGCTACAATACCTTCGCAGTAAAGTTTTAGTTTACTTGATAACTATTTATTTCTTTATTTATTAATTATTTTGTCGTGGGGATAATATACAGGATTGCGGAACGGAACCACTTATGCAAATTTATTTACACATAAGGTAAAAAATAAAAAAAAACAAGAATAAAATGTAAATGGCATGCATTTTCTAACATTCAGTCGATTAAACAAATAATTTATTAATTTTTTTGAGTGACAGGGCGAAATACTATATTTTTAAGTCCTACTTTTCCATATACTTATTTTCAGGAAAACATTATAATTTAGAAATGCGAGACAAATTTTGAAGAATTTTTGTTTTAGATTTTTAATTAGTTTTTAAAAATTTTATTGGCCGTTACGATACTATTCATTTATTTAAAGAAATCCAATTGGGTATGTACACCACTGCCAAAGAAAAAATATTGTAAATGTCACATTTTGCGTGTGAATCACGAGTTTTTTGCCATTACCGTGGTGTGTAAATAGTTGGCAAATTTGAAAAAAAAAATCAAATTTGTTCACATCCACAAGTTCGTTTACAGTTTTGAAACATTGAACTTAATCATTTTATATTCTAAGTATTTCTAGGCTTTCAAGAGTAATGGTCTTTTAGGCGGTGATTGTAACTAGGTTTAACGCATTGAAAATTTACCTAGCCATTTAATTTAAGGGTAAAATACTTTTGAACTTGTTCTATTTTAGAGATGTCTTTTTTTTTTAAATGGTGGTGACAAAACAGTTGTTTTATACTCCAGCAAAAGTTTCTCACCTTTTAGGCACAAATATAGGAGCGGACTAAAATATTTTTATTTATTTGTTGAAAATACTTAAAAAATTAGTGAGAGGTCTCGCAAATGTTTTTTTAACAATCTTTTTACAATGAAGTGTTGACTTTGAAGTTTTTACAAAAAATTATACCTAAGTCTTTAATTTGATCTATATTTTCAAGAGGTATTTTATTTAGCTCAAAAATTTAATTGTGTAGACTTATTTCCGATTGTAAATGTTTTAGATTTTTTGTAAAAACTCAAAGTCAACACTTCATTGTAATAATATTGCTAAAAAAGCATTTGCAATTATCACTAATTTTTCAAGTATTTTCAACAAAAAATAAAAATATTTTAGTCCGCGCCTACAGAACATTTGTGAGACCTTTGCTGTAGTATGAAACAACTGTTTGGTCACCATATCAAAAAAAAGACATCTCTAAAATAGAACAAGTTCAAAGGTATTTCACCTTAAATTATATGCTAGGTAAATTATATGCAAACTAAGCCTATTTACAATCAACGCCTAAAAGACCATAATCTTGAAAGCCTAGAAATGCGTAGAATTCAAAATGATTATTTCAATGTTTCAAAATTGTAAACAAACTTGTGGATGTGAACGAATTTGACTTTTTCGAATTTTCAAACAATTTGCACACCATGAGAAATGACAAAAAACTTGTAATCCCAAAAGAAAAATGTGACATTTACAAATATTTCTTTGCCAGTGGCGTAATCCCTAATTGGAATTCTTTAAATAATGATATTCTAACGGCCAATAATGTAAAATTTTTTAAAAACTAATTAAAAATAAACAAAAAATTATTCAAAAATTTTTCAAACATTTTTAAATTAATGTTTT
>JASAMX010009164.1:0-20729 GCA_030248175.1 Microlaimidae sp. YZB2_3 | reverse complement strand
AGTACTCTCTTAATTTTGTTTGCGAAAAGTCATGTACAAATAAATCAGACTTAGTAAAAATTACTAGGTTGTTTGTAAACTTTTACGAAAAAAACTATTGTTTATAAGGCCTCATTTTTGCATATTCTTTAGTTGTCCATTTGGCCTAGTGGTTAGAGTCCGGGACTTGCATGCAAAAGTCTAAGGTTCGATTCCCTCCGGAGACATTTTTTAAAGTTTTCCAGAACAGTTTGTAAATTTTACAAACAAGTTTCTTGTCCCATTAGAAAGTCACGTTTTTGTAAAATTTGCAAAGGTTTTAGTGAAAAAAGTGCAAACAAAGTTAAGAGAGTAGTTAAAAAGGAGGGTTTAGTGGAAACCAACGCTTACCCGATCACTCAGAAAACCTGCAAGGAAAAAACAGTGTCAAAAACACATACCTGAAAGCATTTGACTAATTTTACACGAAAGATACACGCATCAAAAATATATTTTTAGCAAAATATACACTTTTTAAACACACTTTACGACTTTAAAAACAAAATACCCAAGTTGGTTGGAGATTACAGGTTTTTGAAAATTAAAGGTTTTGAGTGAGATAACGGCTATTTTTAAAACGGTTATGAGATCGAATGATAAAGCGGTTTTAATATATTTTTCAAAAAAACAGTTACGCTATATTTTGACACCAATTAGGGAAGTGGCGGCGAAACCCAGTATACCTCTCTCTCGAGGATGACTGCCTGTTGACAGTCTTCGCAAATTTTACACTCCTCAGGGTCAACAAGGGCAGGATGGGGATTAAATTCCAGAAGGTACCTGTTACTCCACACATACGTAGTCATGAACCAAAACCCTCGAGGAGAGAATACAAGCTCGGTCCATTGGTCGATTGAACCAAAATGGTTTACACCAAAATTAAAAATCAGGCGTTTGTAGCAACCGGACAATTGCCGAAACAAATGGTAGCGGTGGTGAGAAAATCAACACAAAACTCGATATACACCTTTTCGTTGACTAACAACCTGGTGGAGATTGCTTTTATTTTTACGTTTTTATTTTCAAACCGCGCACGAAAACTTTTACACAACCCTGCAGAAAAAATACGAACCAACCAACTTTTTACATTTTATTATTTTACCACTACACAACCCCACCAACCTAGTGCTAGATTTACTTGGGTTACAAAGGGCCGAAACCCGGGAATCAACGACCAATTAGAACCAATTAACCCAGCTTCCCGCACAATGAGCGTATGTTCTCTCTCTTGGTTATTGGCTCTTGACTCATGGATCAATTAACGGTACCCACGCAGGAAACCACGATTTGTAACACGCACCCATACCACACAGCACCACTCAGCGCCAACCCCGCACCATTATGCATGTGGCACTGGGAGTATGGAATGACCATATTGTACTAAAAGATGGACCGTTATTACATTTTTAGAACCCAGATAAGCCGCCCGTCGGTAACCGACCCTAATAACCGCGCGGGTTGGGACTTTCGGCGGGGCCCCACGCTACATACCTTAAAATTTAAGTGAAAGAACCTGCCGTTTTTTGCTGTTTTTAAATATTATTGTACTACCGTATTTATAAAGAATTTTTTTGCTCGTTTGATTTTGTTTTGACGTTTTTTAAGCCAAAAATAAAAATTGAACAAAGAATACAAGTTATTAAAACTTGTTTTTTAAGGTTTTGACATAATTATTAAAAGTCTTGCTAATATCTATTAAAGTTCGCAAACAGGAAAATTAAGTTATATGTACCAAGAACAATACCTAAGGGTAAATTTGCAACTTTTAGAAATTTTTATTGTTCGTTTAAGCAATAGTTGTGGCCAGTTTTTTGTAGGTGGCCGAAATAAACGGCACGCGCCTTAACTTCAGTCACTTTAAAAAAAAGTTTAAACTTTCACTGATTTAAATTTTGCACTGGAATAACAAATATAGCTATTGTTTGATTTTTAGGCCAAATTTTGGTTGATTGAAAAAGCCAAAAAAAACTTATTCAAAAAAATAAAAAAAGGTGGCCGAAATTAAATCAGTTACCCTACTTAATAAAAAATCAAAAAAAATGTATTAACAAAGGCTAGAACTGAATAAAAATCACGGGAACTTAACTCACTACCCTGGTCACTACTAATCGTCACGAGGCTTATCTCGCTCGGATACCGTAAAAGTCGCTTACCTCTTTGCCTGACAAATCACTGCTGCCACTTCGTATTTTTAGCGAAAATTTTTAGCGTATTTTTAGCGTTTTTTTGTACGGGAAACACAATATCTCGACAAATACTGCGCCAATTTTAACAATCAAGGCATTAAACTAAATTGGAAATTAGTCATATTTATGCATATTTTGTAACTTTGATTTTTATGCCTATTGACCAATGTGACAAGTACAGAATTTTCGAAAAAACGCAATTTTGGGGGTCATATCTTCTTAACCACTGGAGATATTTGGATGAAAAAATTTCTGTGGGCTATTAGAGGCGGAGTAAAGTTTTCACAAAAAAATTATTTAAATCGAAGACAAAAAGTTTGACTCCGTACCGCACTTTTAAGCATTTTTTATCATTTTTTAAACAAGGAGTGCATTTAACATTTTTAGTATAAGGAGTCTATTTAAATCATTATTAATTTTTGGATTAATGAAAAAAATTAAATTGAAACAAATGCACTCTGAAAAAATGCTTTATAAAACCACATTTTTACATTTAAGCATTTTATATTGAAATTCCACAGTTTCACAAACGATTGTAAGTTTTTTCAATACTTAGGAAGAGGAATGTATTTAATATTTATCGCACTTAAGAGATAATTTTTAAATACTTATTTGGATATAAAACAAGCACAATGAAATATTATACAAAGCATTTTTATTAACATAAAACATTTTTTTTATTATGAATTTTATTTCAATTGTATATTGACACTATAAAAAATTAGAGGAACATTAGTCTTGCAGACTTAATGTATTAATAAAAATTATTTAGCTGCAGTAAGAATTGATAAATTAATCACTTTTATAAAACTCTTTTTTAAATAACATATTTTTAAACTTAAGCAGTTTTTAAATTTTTAAAATTTTTAAAATCAAATAACAATTAATTGAGCGAAAACTAAAAGCACCTTGCACTGGAATTCGGTTTATACATGAAGTATGCAATAAACATAGGGAGTCTGCTAACATATTGATCTGCATACTACAAAAGGTAAGTAGGAGATACGGTAATTATCCATTATGGTGACGTTTATGTATATTGCATACTTCATGTATAAACCCAGTTCCAGTGCAAGGTGCCTATAGCAAGCTAGCCAAATATTTTTAAGAAAATATAATCAATTTTTTTATATTCGAGTCTGGAGAATGTTTCAATTTATAAAAAATAGACGTTAGGTTAAAGAATATAGATTTGAAACAAATAAAAAAATACTATAAAAACTGAAGAAAAAATACGTTATTGTGTACGATTTATAGTGTAGAAATAATTTTAAGCTTATTTACATTTAAATTAAAAAAAGAAAAAAATAAAAAGTGCACCAATAAATTGACGAAATAAACTTTTAAATGTTACCGGTTTAGCAAAGTCGTTTCAGACCAATTCCTCATTCTCTTTAAAAAATAATCCAACATTAAAAAGTTAAGTGTTTTATTAAAACATTACAATTTAGTCCACCAATCCTGTGCGTTTTCTTGAATTAACCTGTCTTTTATTTTTTATTCAATCATTACTGCTTTTGTAGGCTACAACTTCAGATCTAAACAAAACAATGACAGTTTTAATAGTCTTCCTAGTTATTAGCTTTAGTATCATTGCAGGTAAGTATTTTTCATTTTACCCAAACCTCAGTCTAGAGAAGCTAGTCAAAGTTAGCCCTAGCCCCAAGCTTAGAAAGAAGCATAAGAGTGCAGATAAGCATTTCACGGGAGTTGAATACATAATGATTTTATAATCAATTTTTTATCACATTAATTTGGGAGAGCGGCACGACGGTCCCGAAACACGACGGTCCCGCGACACGACGGTCCCGGGAGGCCAAATGTACGACACAACGGTTCCAGGAAAAAGACGGGGTGCGACACGACGGTCCCGGAGGAATGCGTTTCCAATGCTACTGTTGCGACGTTGAGAAAAACAATATTTTTACAGTATTAAAAAGCGTGCAAACCAATTATTTTGGGCCAAATAAAATAGACAAATGATTTTAAAAATGTTACCATCTTAAGATAAAGATAAGTTGAAATACATTTTTATTTATTCTTTTGTATTCTTTAAAGTTAAATTTTTGTTTTGATTTAATATTTTGAAATTCAATTTATTAAAAGCTAAAACTTTTTCTGCATTTAACGAGTAACTTACCTTAATTTTGTTTTAATGCAATAAAAAACTGCTGTTAACATTTAACAAAATAAGTTATATGTCGTAAATGCTATTAATTTACTTATATTTTGTAAAACAATATATAATTTTATTTACAGTTAACCAATCTTAAATATTAAATATATTTAAAAATTTTAAATAATGTGGCGTGGTTATTCCTAAGTGTCCGGAAGAAATACCTTATGCAAAATATCTTCGGAAAAAATATTTTCTTTGAGCAGTAAATTATTCGGATATTTTAAAAACTTTTTAGAACTTTAGTTTGATTTTAAGGTTTCGCTTAGGCTTAGGGAAAAAAGTTTTTTTGTTTTGAATTTACAAAGATATTCTTTTCGAAAATATTATGCAGAATGTATTTTTTAGTGCAAAATAAAGTGTTGTTACAAAAGTATATATATATTACATGTTTGTTTTTAAAACAAAATTCAGAGAAGTTTTACGTTAAAACTTGATGGCAATTGGGGGTAAAAAATGCGCATTTTCTTGATAAAAACGTAACATTGTTTCCAGCTGTAGGAGATGCATTATGCGCTCGGGACTGTTGTGTCACAGGACCGTTGTGTCGCACCTCGGGACCATCGTGTCGTACTCCCTTGGGACTGTTGTGTCGCAAGACCGTCGTGTCACGGCACCGTCGTGTCGTAGATACCAATAATTTATAAAAAAATTCCTTTGTGATAATAGCGCAGCACTGACCTCATATTAAGAGGGAGTTCTAGTATTGTGTATGATGATATAAATCGCAAATGACGTTTTATATGGAAAAATAGATATTTATAAAAACAATCAAACAAAAAATAAGCATAAGTCATAAACTAACACTAATAACGTAATAAAATCAAAAGGCTCATTTCTGATATGTTAAAAAAAAATTTTTGCACCACATTCCATCTGCTATGATTTTACTTGTTTTACATAGCTCGAATTCCAATTACATAATGATCAATTAATAATATATCCGTTATAGGTAATATTAACAAATAAATTAGATATACATAAAATGACTTTAATATCCATTTTCATAATCGCCTATTATAGCTTTGATCAAAAACAAACATTCCTAAAAGTATTAATGTAGAACTTAAAAAAAACAAAGTAGGTGGAAACAAATGCCACTGCCTTAGATTTAGGGAATCTTTAAGGGATGCCTAGAAAGTCATTTTAAACAAATGTTTGATTGAGACATGGTGTGAATTATAATAGGTCTAGAAATAATAGGTCTAGAAATCTTTATTACCAACGTTTGGATCTATAACAGATCATCGTCAGGGTGGTTTTGATCTATTAAACATTGAAACGTTGTTAATAAAAATTTCTACAACTATGATTTAACTTTATTTAAAACACTGTTGCATTTGTTGGGACATATACTTGTTAGGAGGCAGGCAAAAGGCGACTAAATCTGCCACGGAAGCAGGAATAAGCAGGTATGCGTAAGAGACAGCAAATTTTGTAATAAAAGCGGGTAAAAACATGTAAAACCATTTTTTCCAAAATGAGGCAGTTTATTCTTACCTAGATAACATGGCCATGATCTACTTTTCTATTTTATTTTAGTTGTTTTTTTGGTTTACATGGCTTTGATGTACTTTATTTTCCAAAAACATGATTTTCAAACAGAATTTTGGTTTAAAACTTTCACTGTTTTGTTTTTTTGGAAATGCCGTGTGGCATTTATCCTCTTATACTACGAAATAAGTTCTCAAAGTCCATTTACATGCAGTGATAGCGTGATTTACTAACATCTTACCAATTGGAGAAAAAACTTTAAAAAAAAACAATTTTCTTGGCCTTTGATTCAAAAAATACTTTTTTAGCGTTTCTAATTTTCTTTTTTTTGCGCGATCTGCTCTAATAAAACAAATTAAGGTTATGCAACAATTTTAATAACATTGCCGAATTCGATATAGATGCAGACCCAAGAAGAAAATTGATGGATCAGGTGTTGAACCGAGATTTTGACCCCAACAATCTGATATACCGCCGCGGCAAGTGCCATCCTGGAAACGGACCCTGGTCGCAGGCTGTGTATGAGCACCGCGTACGTTTTGGCAAATGTCCAAAACCTTTGGAAGAGGACACGGAGCAGAATAATTCAAAGGAAATGTAAGTTTTTTTGTATTATAGAAAGCACCAGGAATATACTTTAGTCCGGTAAGGAAGGGGTACCTTATTTGGGAAAGCGGGTTTTACCCAGCTCTTACTTGCTCCATCAAAATTTCTGCTGTCTCCTACATTCCTCCAGCCTGCTGCCTAGCTGCTTCCATTCAAAATATACCACTCTGCTACCTGTCTACTTGGATCTGAGGCAGATTTAGCTGCCTCATAAAATTATATATGTTTTAATATAGGGGGTTCTTCCATCTACCTCTTCATGCATCTGAGACAGTTTTGCTACTTTGGTTTCTACCAAACCCTACCCTTCCTTCCAAAAGCCTTCATTTAAAGTCTAACCTGCTTCTGAACTCTCAGAAGCTTCTGAGCTCCTATCTCTCTCATCACATGTATATGTTTTAACATAGTAACGAGTTTTACCTGCCTCCTACCGTCCTCCAAGACATTTTCGGCTGCCTCCTAACCAACTTCACCCTACCTTCCACCTTCTGCTTTCATACAAACTCTACTTGCCTCTGACCTGTATTCTACATGCCTCCTCACGTCTATATGCTTAAACATAATACAGCGCCACCTGCCTCAAACCTGCCTCCCAGTTTGTTTTATATGTCTATAATCCTGCCTCCTACCTGCCTCCAAAGCAAGTTTTGTTACCTGCCTCCAACCTACTAGCGGCAGGTTTGAGATCCGCCTTAAAAGTGTAATGATTATTAGCTGTAAAATATCTTAATAAGACCGAAAAACGTTAAAAACAAAAAAGTATACCAAAAAAATTTGTGGAGTAAAATTTTTAGAAATTATTCATACATGCATAACTGTCACATTTCTTTTGCCCACTTTATTATTAAGGAAACTTTTCTAAAGGTTGTTATGTAGTAAGCGTTAAAAAAACTATTTCAATGTAGAAGAATAGGTTCCAACAATAATATTTCTTTATCTGGATTGAGTGCCAAATAAAATAAATTTTTAAACAAAATTCTTCGCTTAAAATAGTAAACAAAAATTCAAAACTCCATGATTTGCATTTATACTGATGTAGGAACTATTTTTCACGCGACAAAAAACTTTAGTGTTTGTTCACAAATATTTTTTCAAATTTTAGTTTATCGGATCAATAAACGTAAAAAACTTAAATTATAAAAACTTAAAATATAAATGCTATAACAGTATTCGTGAAACAATGTAAATTTATATAGTTTTTGATAAACAAAAACTATTTTGATTCCAAAACAATGCCTGCTGGTATGGTAAAACACTCCTTTTTCTCATTAAACGGAAACGTTAAGCATAAATTAAATTTAAATCCATTTATTTTGTTTAAAATTTGTAATGTTTTTTAAACCAATAATTTGCAAAAAAGAATAAAATTTTCCAAATAAACATCATTCCTGGCTATGTTATTAAACTATTAAAAGTACAGTTGATGATATTATGGCAATATAATACGCTAATCAAATTTTCTAAACATGTTTAGACCGACGCCTATGGCAAATCCAATCCCGCCTGAAAATTTAAACTCTCAAGTAGATCCAAAACAACAACAAGTGTCACTTCTTCAACTTTTGTCGAATTCGAGAAACTACCAGCTAATTCCAGTTCAAGGATTGTCCAGCTTAACTCAACCCATGTTAAACAGTCCGATCCAACTGGTTGCATTCCGACTGCAACCATCGACGAAAATTCTACGTGCGGCTTAATTTTGACACCCAATTAGCTTAATTTTACGCGCTACCTACTCTCTAAAACATCTTACTGGTTTTGACTTTTCGAATTGCATGCTCTAACAGTAAATATATTGTACATCGTCAACCAAAACGGTTTTTTACTGGCATACCAGTAAGAAAATACTGGTTGCGTCAGTAACCAGTAAAAAAATTGCTGGTTTCACTGGTAACCAGTAACTCTAACACTTTTTAAGTTACTGGTTACTGGTGAAACCAGCAAATATTTTTACTGGTTACTGACGCAACCAGTATTTTCTTACTTGAATGCCAGTAAAAAACCGTTTTGGCTGACGTTGTGCGATATATCTATTGTTAGAGCATGCAATTCGAAAAGTCAAAACCAGTAAGATGTTTTAGAGAGTAGTGGATTTAGATCATTCAGGGGTGGAAATGTAAAATTTTTACATATTTGTAGGACATAAATTTTGAATGAAAAAATTTATTTGTTCATAAAATTGTTCAAACAAGGTTTATTTTAGTTTTTTGTTGAAACTGTGTTTTCTGTTTCCTTTTGATCAGCGTAGTTAATTAAATACTAAATGAGACCACACTCTTTTTATTAAGGACCCTAAATTGAAGAACGGCCTGGAAACATATGTTCCTGACAGAATAAAAAGCATACTCACTATAGCCCATACATACCATACATTATGGCTCAGCATGTCAGATACTGGCAAAATCTTGACGCATGCCGACATACCAAAAAGTATGTCATTGAGCCAAATATTTCCAGAGCTAGGCAATTGCTTGGTCTCTCAAGAAAAGAGTTACGCCTTGTCATTGGGCTTTTAACTGGACATAGTCCTCTCAAAGCTCACTTGAGAAAGATTGGAGTAGCCAATGATGGGCTCTGCGAACTCTGCCAAGAGGAAGAAGAGACCGCTACTCACTTCTTGGAACAGTGCTATGCACTGTCAGCAATAAGGTTTAAAATCTTTGGCACGGACCCCTTAGATGCAAAAACAGTCCGAGGGGCGTCTGTAGTTGATTTTAAACGATTCATAAAAGAATCAAAACGATTTGACGAAAACCACTCCTAGGTGGTTCCAGGGCAGAGTGTAATGAGCCCAATGCAGGCTTGAACACCAGGGCCCCTTAACACTAGGGTACCGCCCTCTTACTATCTATCATCTATCTATAGCCCATGCACGTCAAAACCAAAGCCTTAAGGCTGGTTCATACTTATGTAAAAACATCCTTTGGACAAAGTCTAAAGGACGTTTTTACATACGTTTATACGCTGTGTTTGTCCTTTGGACTTTGTCCAAAGGACATTTTTACATAAGTATGAACCAGCTTTTAATTAGAGCGATCAAGACCTAAGTCGGCTGCTCTACTTAAAGGTACGGGACTAATTAAACTTGTTGTTTTCAATTTTAATGTTTTTTCTGGCAAAATCCTTCAACACCTTACACATTTTTTAAACGGTTCAATGAAAAAAGAATGGCAAAAACATTATTTTTTTAGAGTATAGTTTATTTAAACGCAATTGCTCTTTTAGTACTCTGTTTTTGTTGCGAAAACTTTAAGAAAATAAACGTACTATTAGCTTTATTCTGACACCCTGATTAGAAATTTTAACAAAAAAATGTTTTAGTAAAAAACTCCCGCATTTTTACCTCATTTTTTTGTAAATCGTTGCAAGAAAAAACAACCAGTCAGCAAATATATCAGGTACTTTTTTAAATTATCCACCTTGTGTCTGTTTGTATAAAAAATTTTATTGAAACAAAAATTTTAGATTATCAAAATTCCATTTTTCATATTTGAAATCAAAAATTTGCATAAAACGACAACGAACACTGTAATAAGTATTTTTCTAAATACATTTTTTTCAGTATTTTTTAAAAAATACAAAGTTTTGCCTATGGCTTTTGAGCTTCGCAAATAGGCAAAATTCGTTTTTTTTACTAAACCACTAATAATTTGGCGGATCGTTTGTAAATAACTAAAGCTAGGGTGTGAAAATGAAAGCTAAAACTACGATTGTTCTTTTTTTAGATATTTTTTATAATAAAAGTAGTGTTGCAACAAGTTACTTTTACTTAAATTATTAAACATAACGGATTTTGGATTACTTTGACTTTTTACCGAGTTTAAAATTTTTATTACTTTTACTTATGCTTTTACTCGACTTTTGAAATTTCAGATATTTTTACTTTTACTCTTATCTAGATTTTTCCCTGCAGATACTTAAATTAATTGAAATAAAATTTAAGTGATTTTTATCAATAGATACTCCGTGGACTTGTTGCAAACTAAGTGGTGGGAGAAATTTTTTAGGTCACTATGACACGCTAAACATCATTTAATGAGATCAAAAAACTTATTAAAAATAAAATTTAAACATAAAATTGCAAAAAAAACTTTGAAACGGAGCACTGGAGCTCAGAAAACCGGTTATTTGATCCATTTCAAAATTACTTTTATTATACTTTTACTCTTACGTTTACTTATAAAAATAGGTTTTACTTTTACTTTATTTAAATAAAATTTTGACTATTACTTTTATTTTGATTAAATTAAAAAAATCAAAACTTACTTTTAAGGCTGGTTCATGCTTATGACAAAACGTACTTTGGACCAAACACAGCGTCAAAACGTCCTTTGGACTTTTCCCTTTGGACTTTGTCCAAAGGACGAAGTCCAAAGGACCACGTGTTCATACTTTTTGTCTCTTGGACTTTTTCCTTTGGATTTTGTCCTTTAGACTATGTCCAAAAGAGAAATTTCAAGTAGCGTTCATACTTTGTTCAAAGGAAAAAGTCCAAAGGACGTTTTGGCTTTTCTAAAATTGTCCTATTGGCAAAGTCCAAAGGACGTTTTGTCATAAGTATTAACCAGCCTTTACTCTTATTTTAAATTTAAATTTTTTCAAATTACTTTTACTTTTACTTAAAATAATCAAAAAGCAATACTTTTTACAAAACTAAATAAAAGTGAACGCATTAAAGGAGAAATTTTTCAAGCACAGAATCCCCTAAAAGTCCTTCTTTCGACATGTCTGAATATTCAAATTTCTTGAACCGTTAAAAATATCTCGATAGTTACAAAAAAGTTACAAGGCTTACAGGGACAGGTTACTATTTTAACAAAAAAATCGTTAAAACTGCAAACAAAAAGTTTAACACTATACCGCACGTTCAAGGCGTATTTTTTGAAACATTAAAATTTTAGTTGTAAGTTAAAGTTGTTTTATTTCAAAAGAATAGATGAGAAAGAAATGTATCACAACAGTACAAATTTTTTTTTCTTATCGTACATAGTTTTAATACAAATTTTACCGGAAGGTTAAATTGGGGTCAAATTTATTGAAGCTTTATTTGAACTTATTTTGATTTTTGCACCAAGAAAGGTTGGTAAATTTAAGACCCAGGGGTGTGTTATATTTCATTCCCAGGAGTTAAATTTGTGGTAAAACGATGGTCACATAGAAAAAAAATTATGTTAAAAAAATATAAAAAATTGGACCCATTTACATAACATATTAAGTAAAATTTTTGATTATTAATATAACCTAAAAAGGACAGACATACATATAGCTCAAGTTTTTTGGTTCTCAAAATGTGACTGTGTTAAATAATTTTAAATTAAAAAGGATACCTATAACAAAAGTCTGTTTCCTATAATATAATATAATCTATAACCTATAATATCGTGAAATATGTTTTTTTAATTTAATTTTTATGTTGTGTATTTTTATGTTTTTAGAAATTAAAAATTCAAAATATTATGTTTTTTTAATTTGCAAATTCAGTTAATCAATTAAAAACCCATCTGGAGCCAAAAAGCAATTGCATACAAAAATTTTTTGTGACACACAAAAAAAAGAAAATAATGTGAAACGAAGTGTAAAAATTTAAAAAATGAAGGTTTCTATTGTGTTTAAATTAATTCAAAAACATTTTAATTTTCTATTTTTCAATACATTGGTTAACGCCTTATGCAAAAATTTTTGATATATTTTTTATTATAAATGTCTATGAAAAGTTTATATGAAAATAATCCCCACAGGTAATAGATAAAAAAATTTATTTGTGATTGAATTTTTCTTGTAAAACTTTCAATTCCAGTTGTTAAAACAATTGATTTTTAAAAAAAAATAAACAAACAATGCTTATTACAAACTTTATTCAACTTCAGAATAATTATTTTTATAGGCACACATTTTGCGTGTGAAATATGATGGATTAAACTTTATTGTACTAAGTGTTTAGTAGGTATAACTACATAATTTAATCAATCAGTAGGTTACAAGATTATGTCACTAGGTTGAAATCAGTAATTTAATACTGACTCATAAACTGTTTTGAATGTTTTCAAAATTTACACACTTGAATAGAGTAACATTATTGTAGTGAAGATCTTTAAAATGGCCAGGTACATAAGTTGCCCAAAGGACTTAATTTGAAGAACCGATATCATCAAGTTAAAATTAATAATTTAATACAATAATAAACTGTTTTTTGATGTTTTTAAAATTTATTCAGCTGGATACAGGAAATTTTTCGGAATGAAGGTTTTCACAACAGCCAGGTACAAAAGCTGAACCAAAGACATGATTGAAGCCCCCAACCACAAACCGAGTTGACCGCCAATATTTGCCACCAGTGTAATCCAAGTGTAGGTCTCCAATTCTCTCCTTTCTATGTAGAACTGGTCAGTGCCGCTTCGAACCATCAGGCGACTTCTATTACTCTTCAGCCCGGCAGCCGTAACCAAATATGTGTCGTATATCCATACTTATTTTAGTGTACAACCAACATTGAAAATCTTATGTTGTTCTGCGTATAAGACAAAAAAAATTACTTATAATTTAGTTAGGTCAGGCAAGTTTATATTTCCTATGTTTGCAAACTGTCTCAAACTGTCTGAAACGAATTACTTTTTTTAATATTGGACAAAAAAATTTTACAACCCTTGGTGCCAAAACTCCTAAACATTGACATTAAACATTGAGTTTTATATTAAGTATTAGCGAAATTTATTCCTGAGAATAAGTCTTTAAAACTAAATTTAAACCTACTTTTTATTCATAGGAAACTAGAAGTAGACTAGAAGGTTTTCATAACAAAGTTTTAAAACACAGAAGGAGAAACAACTTTGTTATAGAACCAAGAAAACAAAAACTCTGCTATGAAGCTTTACAGTTTTATCTTAATAGGATTTTTTGTTTTTGTAATAGGATTTTTCTGTTTTAATCACACTCAGAAAACTTAGAAGTTTACCAGTTAGAACACTGTAATGGCTAAATTTGCAAATAAAATGCCTATATAAATGTTCCGACACCCTTATTTACTGCAAACTCTATTTTGTAGATGCACTAAGCCGAATAGGCGCCCTATCAATAGTGTGGGGTAAAGCGTTACTATAAATAATATTACTTAGTATGACAATTTTATTTGAACTAAAAACGTTAATAAAACATTATAAAGGTTTAAATACATGAGTTAAAAAACATGCTGTAAAAACCCAAAATTTAACTCAATCAAGAAATATTAAGAGTAAAAGGACTAAAAATTCATTAAATTGCGATATAAGTCATTTCAAAACTTAGGAATAGTTTGTAGTGACACTAAGTGAATAAGGCACCCACCAAGAAAAGCAACTATTGCCTTTAGGTCATTATAATACATAATTAATCATAATAGCTTTGGTTGACATCGCTAAATTTATTGTGGCACTACTAAGTAAGCCAATGTACATGTAGCTTTTAGGTCATCATAGTGCATGATAATAGAGTTGGTTGACACTACTAAACCTTCACAAGGCGGCAAGCATCTGTTGTAGCAATCATCACGTTCCTTCCGTTCTTTATAGCAGTTTGCGAAAAGCTTTTTGTTTTCTTGGTATTTTTTTAGGTTCATCGCTTCATGTAGGTGAATATTTGGCATATATATAAAAGTAAGATTGTTGCATTTTACAAAAAAATCGGATAAACAGCGGCGTTTGCAGTCTTTCCATGACATCACAGATTCTTTCTTATTGCAATGAAATTTTTTAGAGTTCAGCTTGATTTCTTTTGTTTCTTTTATATCTGCCTGCAAAATAAACATAACAGTTACTAGGGTGCTTTCAAAAGCAGTGCTAATATTAATTATCAGGTATTTAATGTTACCACATAAATTAAAACATTGATATGAATTTTTTATTGCTTTTATCTTGCCTTTAGTTGCAAATTCTAAATGTAAGATCTTGGTGATTATAGCATACTTTTATACTTTATAGTTTACCGCTGATTGCAATGTATGTTTTTATGTAAAAACATTTAAATATATTTTTTTGATTAAAAATCGTATTTACGACTTATTTCTTATCATATCATATTTATGATTCTATGACTCAAATTTTTCAGATTATACTTTAAAAAAAATTCTGGACAAAGTCAAACAAATATGTATGTTCTTTTTTTATATTTAGAAAAAAATTTAATTCTATAAAAAAATTTTTACCGCAGTACACACATTAACGCAATTACATTAGAGTCACTATAACTTGATCGAATTTACCGAATCAAATAGGTAAAACATTTATTCAACTTTACTAAAAAATAAATAAGAGTTTTGGCGCCATTTGTTGAGTTTTAAACTTTTTTGCTTTGAACAAACAACTAGGTGTTTGCCAATAAAGCTATTATATAAAACTAACATAACAAAACTTAGGATAAACGGTCCCACCGCAAAATCAATATTCGTGATTAAATCGTTTTTACCCTAAATCCCCAGAAACTGGAGTTTGAACAACAACAAAAATACCAAGTATTTTGGTAACTTTTGATAATTCTTTAAAGCTGGTTTTTGTAGCCAAGGTTTATTAAATATAAATTTTTTGGTTATTCTGAAAACAAAAACCCTGCAATGCTTATATACCACTACCACAAGGCTTTAAAAACAATGTTATGATTTCGCATTAGCTGCTAAAATTTTTGAAATATATTTTTTATTGATTTAAATATTCTAAAATTCCGAAATACTATAATAAAAAGTATCGAATCTGAGAAGTATTTTATTTCATGGCTTGACCATAAATGTTAAAAAAACGTTATTATGTTATTTATAAATATCGAATATATTTTTTTACGAAAACATTAAAATTCAACAAACCTGAAAATACAATTGACTGCCAAGAAAAAAACCTTTTTCTGGTTTAATATCTTCCATTGAAGTGCCAACAAACAGCTCAGTTGCTTGACTACGATCTGGTACGCCAATTCGAAACTGATCCGCGATTTCAGATCTCCATTCCAAATTCTCTTGTAGGTCCAGTGACCCAAAGTCGCTCATAACTTGCTTCTACAGTTTTTTAAATTGCTTAGCGGTTTAAAGCGAAATATAGGTAAGTTTTTGGTAAATGAGAGATTACATACTAAAATTCTAGTACACTAACTGGTACGCTAACTAAAGAAATCGTTCTGATATTTTAAATTTCAATTCCATTATACTATGTAAATTTGTGCAGCTTTATTTTATCACTTTTTGCTTATGTCAATTCTTTAAAAGCGTAAAAATAATAAAACCGCTCAAGAGTACTTTTATTTTAACATTTATATACTATAATTTGTATTCATATAATTTCTGACAAAATTCCTTCAATTTTTATAATATTTTAAAATACAAGTAGACCTTTTCGTCGTACGTCTGGCAAATAATTTTGCATTCTTTAACAATACACCATGAAATTTTGCAATCTTCATTAACACATTATTAAATTTAAAAAATCAGCTTGAAAAAATCTTAACTACATTTTACTGGTTTTGTTTATTGTGCATTTCAAAATGATATAAAAAGTTCAAACTTTTTCCCAATTTTTGATCTTGGGACACGTTAGAATTTTACGGGCACCTTCAAATGAAGGGTACTATTTTGTAATTTCATTTTGAAACTTCGTATTCTCTTGATACTATTTTAGATCCTAATTTTGTCTTCATATTTTCCTTTTCCAATACCCCACACTACTTCCCTCCAAATTTCACTTTTTACTAAACTCGCTTTAGCCAGGTAGATAAAACTATCATTTTAACGCAATCGACATGCTGATTTATAAAAACACAATAGTTTTTGCTCTAGCTTGTTAGGAAACCAAAATACAGACCCATTTGTACCCCAAGAATTTTTAGGGTTTTTTTAAAATTTATAACGTTTTTCGTCGTGTTTATAATTAAATTTTTTGTCCTCTTTTTCATTTTAATTCCACCGTTACGCTGAAAAAAACACACCAGAAACATTTTAACAAGTGGTTCCGTATTTGTACACCCACCCATTTCCCTCGTGCAGCCAAAATTCAGAAGGACCAAAGAAGGGCACAAGTAACTCAACACTAGGAAAATAACTTGGGGCTAACTTTTTGGGATAAGCATGACTGTGAAATTAAAACAAATCAAAACTAAAAAATAGTAAATAAAAACTGCAAAAATGACTTCTGTGAAATTTTGGTATTTTCGAAATACTAAAAAAATACATTTAAGGCTAAAACTTACTTTGAATCTAATGAAAAAACAGACACCACCTGACGTGATATAAGGAGCGATTTCTGCTGATTTGCCCACTTTTGAAAAATAATTATTTTTGTCAAGTGCTAACTCAAGCAGAAAATTTTTAAGATCGGATTTATCGATGTTTCTCGATTTCATTAAATATTCCACTTCGATTCCGGCATGAGTTGAATTCCAACCTTTTAATGCATGTTTAACAATTTTAGCTGCATTTTTTATCAAATGAGACATCAGCAAAATTATTCCATGCCTACTAAAAACATTATAATCAACTGAAATTACTAAAAAACAAACTAAATAAGAAAAATTATTAAAGTAAGAAAAAGATCAAAAACAAATTAGTAAAAAGGCTGGAATAATAAGTATGATTATTTTTAATTATTATATTATTTGGCAAATATCATCATAGGTTTTGCTCCCACACTCCGTCAATATGGGTACATTCTATATATTTTTGATACCAACCCACTGTAATATAACCGTATTGGAACAGCATGGCACTGTTATTGTATTTATTTGTGCCGCCGCTGTTCGTCTGGGGCCGGTCCACTAAACGCATATGAATTTGGTGCTATGTTATAGGTAAATTTCTCCTAACTGCGTTTCTCGCTTTTTTGTATACGCCAATAATCGTTCAGAATTGTTTTTCACCCACTAGGGTAGTGCATTTAATTTCGGCACTTTTTCGTTTTTCCAATGTAACTTTTCATTGTATGGCCCGATTTTCATGTTTGATAACTCATTTTAGGGCTTTTACGATACTTCGTTGCGTCATAAAAGTTTTACTGTTCAAAAGTTGTTTTTTTACTTAATTAAATCAATTTTTAAAAACATGGAAAATTGCTGAAATTAAATTTATGCATTTAATTTCGGCACTTTACAAACAATCGGTGTTTCTCAGTCAAAAAATCATCATTTTCAAAAATTTAAAAACGTATCATTATCTCCAGACAGTTTTCTTTAATTTAAACTTCTACTTGTTGTTTAACCTGTAACTGGCAAAAAGTTACAGCTAAAATGCCAAATGGCATCAAAATGAGCAAAATTTGGGAAAAAAATGCATTTAATTTCGGCACTTTTTAAAAGGACCCACTTAATCGAGTTTAAGTGCAGTGCTATGACCCCTAAACATTTCAACATTGTCTTTTATCTATTTACAGCTACAATTTAACACCCGACCACTTAATTTAACCCATTTTTACCTACAGCAATATGTGTGCCGAAATTACACTATTTTATTTTATAACGATTGCTCACCACAGACGCAACGTAGAACCACGGGGACCAGAAATTCGGAAAATAGACTAAATTTTACCAGGACAGTTTAATTTTTAAACCAATTTATTGCGTAATCATGAAATGCGCATATTCTAAAAACGAGTAACAATTTTATTTTTTATAAATCACACAATTTCATATGAAAATATCATAACATAACAAATAAAAAGCTCACGACAATCATCTACATATAATTAGCTCTCATTTGAGCTATCAAACGTCGTATTCCGTCCAGGATTACCAAAGATATTGTCCAAAATCAAAAATACCCAATTTGGAAAAGTGCCGAAATTAAATGCACTACCCTAAATCGACTAATCAGCAAAATTGTAGCAGAAATTGTGTCTCGGCACTGGTCCAACTTTTCTTTGGCGGTAAAATCGGGAATGCGTTTACATTCTTTCAGTATCAAAATAATTTTAGCACTCGCATAACTTTTATAACACGCACGCGCTCGTTTTGCTCAGAGCGGGAGGGCCAACGGCCGTAAGCGATTGAAATGATTTACATTGTTAAATCGTTATGTGAATTTAATATACGATAATAGGCGAAAAATAAACCACGCCTGAGTTCGAAGCTGCAAGTATTTTGCCTATAGAACGTTGTTTAAAACATTTGATAATGATTTAAATTTTATGCGTTAAAACTGCAGATGGTGACCTACGTTTTATCAAGTTAAAACGTCGAAAATAAAGCCATTTTCAATATTTCTGTCTATATTTTTTATAAACAGAAACATTATTTTATGAAAGAAAATGAGCTCTGAAAAAATTTTGAATAATTTTAACTTTCCCAATCCCGACACCGGCATAAAAACTAAAAATAAAATCTACATCACTCTATATCTGTTTAGGATACGTTCGTATTGACATAAATTAAGTATACAACTTCGCTGCCTAGTAAATTTATATGTAAACTACAAGCTAATTTATGTAAACTTTTAACTTACCTTAAGCCCATACTTTCAGCTTTTGTTCTGTTCACCCAGCTTATAGGACACAACGAAACGTTTGGAAGTCGGTAAATTTCTTTGTTTACAACATTAATTTGTGTTGCTGTAGGGTTTTCAGTATAATCCATAACAACACGGTACACCTTTAACAATTTTTGTTATTACTTTTTCAAAAGATATCTACTTTTTGCGCTTATTAGCGCGGCTCAGACGCAAAGAGGAAATCGCGTCTAGGTTATCAGAGTATAGACACAACCCCTTAAACTAAGCTCTACCCGCATAAATACAAAAAAAAAATTACTATGATAATGTATGTCCTGAGTCTTAAAATTGAATGCGCGTTTTTTAAACGCAGACCTGAAAAAAATCCCTAAAAAATATTTATAGAAAATTAACAAATTCTTAAAATAAATGTTTAACAATCGTCATTACTCTGACACAATAAGTCAGATGCGTCATAAAATACTCCTAACTGTGACTCTTTTTATATCTTAACACACAATTAAGATGAACAAAATGAGTTAGAGTCACGTTGATTATATAATAATTGTGACTCTTTGTCTCGGAGTAACGACACAATGAACTGCACATGCGCGTTTTTCTTTCCGCGTTTTAGACGCGTTTTGGGTCTCAAAATCCAGAAACAATTGCACCTACTACAATAGTACAGCAAAATTTTAATTATTACAAGTATATGATTGGATAGATTGGAGTTAACAAATAATTTGGTTAAAGATTATTAGCTACAAAACTTTTTTTTGAACCGGGGACATAATTCTAAGTGATTATATACGGTAGAAACCCAACTCACAACGTCACTTCGCAAAATTGGACAATTTCACAACTTTGGTCCTATCTCAAAACTCTAAAATATAATTTCACAACTCAAATAATGCTATGTGTATACAATCATGCAATTTTGGTTACGTGTTGGTTGTGCGCCGAAAAATCTGCCACCAAACTGTCGCCAAACCGCCGCTAAACTTCCGCCATTTAAGAACTAAGAAGTTAAAGTAAAAAAATTTTATAATAACACGGTTTTAACTAAACCGAAATGCCACGATGTAGTGACAAATCACAAAACGAACGTGTTTTAGCAAAACCCTTTGAAAACTTTATTTTAAAATAATATAGCGTGTTCGAAATGGCCTTAAAATTTTGATAATATATTGAAACTGCAAATTTACCTTAATTTCGGTCCACAAATAAGCGAATTTTCATTTTTGAGAACTGCCAACCAGCCCATTTATAATTATTTGGAATGGCTGAAATTTCATTACTGAAATTTACAAAATCTTTTTACAAATGAGAATTAAGCGCTGTTTATCTAATTTTTATTTAAAATTATAATAATTATTTCTAATCCGGTTTATTTTTAAAGAAATATTCGCAATCCATTTTTGTTTGTTGCATTATTGTTATAATTGTTACAAATGAAAAAAATAAAAATAAATTTAACATTATTAAAAAAATTGCAAATCGATTTATTATTGTAGGATAAAGCAAAAAATAAAACGGTCATTTTTCCAATTAATATCTGTTTACGAATTTTATGCAAAAAACTCATGGCTTGCTGGATTTTTCGCTTCCAGATGGCCTTCGGGTTTAATTCATAGTTTATTTTTCTAACTTTAAAATTTAGAAAATGTGTTATAAATATAAACTTGGGTTTACTCGACTTTTTTTACTCAATTTTTTAAAGGTTAAGTTTACGCGTTACTAAGCCTAAGCAAAGCCTAAAAAACAACCTAAACTTTCGTCACTCAGTTATTTGTTAAAGTTTAGGTTATATTTAAGTAAGTAA
>JASAMX010009162.1:0-24393 GCA_030248175.1 Microlaimidae sp. YZB2_3 | reverse complement strand
AATTAATAACACGTTGCACTTGAATTTTATAATAAACATAAAGAGTACTAAGTGATTCACTATATAAAAACTCCGGTAATGCCTGCAAATCTTTTAATATGCAAATTTTATGGTTTATTTTTTTATAAAAAAGATTCGACCAATAATTTTTATATTTAAAATATATATGTAGGCAAAAGCATTAGGGTTGTTTCCTTTTTATCAACAGAAAATCGAAAGTTTCATAAAAAATGTATTGTCTGTGGTGAATTTTAACTTAAGTTCAGTTTGAATAGACAAACAAAATGAAAATTTAGTGTTTTTGGTAATAATTGTTGATTAAAAAACAGAATCATTAGCTGTATTTACTTGACAAAAAGCGATTCGAGTAAAGAACAAAAAAAAACTAAAAAAGATTTAACTTTTGTGTTTTTTTCTTTTTTTTTTTTTTTTTCCTTAAAAAAAAAAGTTGATAACAATTAAATGTTCAGCCACGTTTTTAAAATATTATGAATAAGTCAAGAACTACAAGAAAAAATACAAGAGTTAAAAAACTTGTAATTGCATAGAAGCCCATTTACTTTTCTGCTATAAAAACGGTAATTACAGACATTTACCTTCATGGCGAGAAGATCATCAATGTTATTCTAGTTTATTCTTTGTCTGCTGCGGGTATCAAATAAAGCGGTTAGTCTAAAAGAGTTTTCTTAGTAAAATATGCCACCGTCATAAAATTTGTTTGACTAATTTTTTAGCTGTTTCATAAAAATTTATCTTTTCTGGAGAAAAAGCTTAGGAGTGTGGTGATTTTTTCAATATCTTTTTTCAATAATAACAACCGGCAAAGCGTAAGTTGCTTAATTTGTGTAGATTATTGAAACACATAGTCAAGAGTACGGTGTTTTTAAAGCCACAAGCAGAGAATTGGAGACATCAGAAATTTTTAGGAAATTAGAGCCACAAACAATGGAAACTTGAAGCCTTTAAGAAAATAGTAGTTTGGGCTTAGATTTAGGCTTTGCTTAGGCTTAGGTAAACGTTTAAGAAATTTTTACTTTCGGCTTCAAGCTTCTAACTTACGGCTCCATGCTCCGTTCTTACTGCTCCGAGTTCCCTATTTTTGGCTCCAACTTCAAGCAACAAGCTTCATCAGTTCCATTGACCTTCAATTATAGTAAAGTTTAATTTTTCGAATTTCCAAAGGTTCTATCTATAATTTTTAAACTTCTACAGTAATTATCGTTTAATTGATAATGGAATCTTTGATATAAACCACGGCTAACATATTTTGGATGTTTTCTGTCAAAAAAAACCATCTAACAATTCATAAAAAGTTTTTAAGGTTATCCCGATATGAATGGGGTGCTTTATTTTGGAACCCAGGCTTTTAACTGCCTCCATCGCACGGCTTGTTGCTTCCCACCAGCTTCCACGCTCCTTTCGAGGCGATTTTAGCTGTCCTACTTAGTTCCCAACATTTATATTCTTGGCAGCATAGGAAACAGTACGATTCACTTCGAACCTGCCTCCAAGAAATTTTTTGATGCCTTCTACCTGCAGCCACCTTTCGTCCTGGGGCCTACAGTGTATTTCATAAAGAAAGATCTTTGTAATTGTAAATTAAAAACGCATTTGATTTTCTTCTTATTCTATTAAGTAAAAAAAAACGAATATAACTGTGGAATTATGGAATTTATAAATTTGTAATTTTTTAAATTCTGAATGCAATTAAATTTGAATTAAAAATACAAAAGAAAAATAAGTGTTTATTAATTTACAGCTGCAAATTAATTACAAGTAATTTTTATGAAATAGGCCCCTGGTCAAATTGTGCTGCTTCCTACCAATTCCAATGTTATTCGTATGTTTTGATGTGTTTAGACTAACATTTAGTTGGCTTAAAGCTGATAAACCCATAATAAAAATTATAAAAAAAACACTAGCCTGGATATGCTTTTTAAGCGATCAAGAGCGATGGTTGTAACGATGAAAGAGTTGATGTGAAACAACAATACCCATAAGAAGTTCACCAGACGACAGAGAAGATTCCCTCCCAACCAACTGTACACGGCCAACCAACAAATTTGAGCAATGCAGAAGACTTGGATTAAGAGCAGATTGGCAAAATTCAGATGAAGCTTCTGCAGGAGAAAGCTTTTGCTGGCAACTCTGCTACCAAAGGCAATATAGCTCTAAATATAAAATTGTTTCCTGTCAATTTATACAGAGCCCTGGATTCCTCTATTCTGTTGGAATATGACTTACTGGATATCAACAAAAAAGGAAGCAAAAAATAAAATGAAACTGCCTAATGTTGTGAAAATTGGAAATAACTTCCATCAGGGAGATTTCCTTGGTTTTATTGATTTCGATTCAGTGGCGTTCTTTGTTTGAAAATGAGTCAAATCAGTTTTTTTTGAATTTTTAATGGAACATTTTAATCAAAAATAGAAGTTATGATTGGCGTTTTGTTTTATATATAAAATATTTTCCCACCTTGAGTTGTCTGAATAGGATGTAAGAGTTTATTGGAGTTCCTACAAGCAGAATAATCGACAACAAAGTCAATTTAATGTAATCAGTAGTGATGTGTACAGGAGGTATAAACGCATCTTCAGTTTCGTTGATGTTTTCAGCACGAAGGTATTCTAGGGCAATTTGATCAGGTGTTTCTTGCAGAATTTCAGTCATGTTGCCTTGTTTTAGTTCAGAACTATAAATATTTATATACATTTGGTTCCTAAATTGGTGTTTTTAAGAACTCCATTAAGGTTCTAAATATGATGAGTGTGGCCTAAATGGGGCGCATAATAATTGAATGAGTCCCAATTAGGTTCCTTGTACTAGTCAATTAGGATGTACCCTAATTAGGACCAATTTGCTTCATTTAAAGCGCCCTAATTAGGTCATCCTTACATAAGTTGTTAAAGTGTGTTGGAGCAATATGTATATCATAAATTAAATATTTGATATTATATTTTAAATATTAGTAAAAAAATTGTATAGTATACCGAAAAATGCTTATTTGCTTAAGATGCTTAAGAGCTATTTAAATTAATTATTTAAATGCTTAAGAGCTATTTAAATCGTATTTTATTGTGTATTTGTTCCAAATATATTTTGAATTTTTGATAAAAAACTGTAAAGGGCCAAAAAAAGTTTAATTTGCACACAGTGTTGAAAAAAGATTATTGGTTTTGAGATAAAACTTATAATTTTTATGTTTATTTGATGAAAAACAAAAAAATGGATCAATCGGTATTTAAAAACGTTCGAAATGTAAGTGAAGACAACAACTCTACCAAATAGACCACGCGCGTTACTCGCTCACAATTTTTAAAACATGTTTAAAGGTACAGTGCGGAGTCAAACTTTTTGTCTTTGATTTTAAAAATTTTTGTGAAAACCTTACCGTTGCCCCCAATAGCCCACAGAAATTATTTCAAGAAAATATCTCTAGTGGTTTAGAAGTTATGATCCTCAAAAGAAGCGTTTTTCGTCAATTTCGTACGTGAAAAATTGCTTTATGGGTATAACGATTTACGTTACAAATTATGCACTCAAAGAAAGCGGCTACTTTCTATTTAAATGATTAAGATTGGTGCAATATTTTTCGAGATATTGCGTTTCCTGTACAAAAAACCCGCGATTTTTTAGATAAAAACACTAAACGACGGCAGTCATTTTGTGAAGTTTGCCCAACCTTTTTTCCTTCACTTCGTGTTTTTAACGAAAAAATTCCGGGTTTTTTGTATGAAAAACTTGTTACTTTTTAGCAATTAGTAATGTAATTAGTTGGAATAAAAAATAAAAGTAGAAAATAGCCGGTTTCTTTAATTGAAAAATTTGTAACTTAAATCGTTACATAACCCATTGAACCATTTTCACGCACAGAATTGTCGAAAAATGCCATTTTTGGGGGGTCGTAACTTCTAAACCACTGAAAATATTTTGTTGAAAAATTTTTGTGTGTTATTGGGGGCAGGAGTAAGATTTTCACAAAAAATTTTAAAAATCAAAGACAAAAAGATTGACTCCGCATCACACCTTTAATAAAAAAGAAACAAAAAAATTTGCCGCTACATTTATTCTTTGACTTAGTGCTTTTTTAGCAAAAAAACCGCAAGCTTGCTGTTTGTTTGAAATTATTAATATTATAGATTTTTGTATTATTAGTTTAAGCAATAAACACTGTACCTCCACATAAATATTGGATTTTTTATTATATCTAATTACATTACTAATTGCTGCAAAGTAACAAGTTTTGTTAATTAAACAAAAATAGATGTAATATCAAAAATATATAATACTATATAATATATTAAGGAAAAATATGTCACTCAGTCTCAGAAGCGAAACAATTTGGTGCCATTTTTTGAGCACTGCCATTAATTGTTGTGCGCATAAAATGGCAAAACAACTGCTCTTATTGAGGCATGTGTCGTGTAAATGGGTACTGCTCAAAATGTAGCAGTGTTTTTGCGCATATCCTAGCATGCTAACTCGAACGCACTGCATTTTGTAGCATACTGCACGTTTTTAGCAATCTTATGCGCATACATGCGCATATACTGCACATAAAATGGCACAACCGCGGGAAACAAAAAAAAAATAAACCCACTAAAAAACCAGTACTTAGTTTGCACACTGTACACAAAATACAAACTTTTAGTATAGACATACAAAAATAAAATCCAATGCAATACATAAATAGATTTTTTGTGTATTGTATTGGATTTTATTTTCGTATATCTATACTAAAAGTTTGTATATTGTGTATAGTTTAAAAACTAAGTAGTGGTTTTTAAGTAGGTTTATTTTTTTTGTTTCCCGCGGTTGTGCCATTTTATGTGCAGTATATGTGCATATATGCGCATAAGATTGCTAAAAAAGTGCAGTGTGTTTCAAAATGCAGTGCGTTCGAGTTAGCATGCTAGGATATGCGCAAAAACACTGCTACATTTTGAGCAGTACGCATTTACACGACACATGCCTTAACCCGTACTCAACCGGTCCAGTTCTAAAACTGTTCGGAACAGGTTCTAGAACTGTTCCGAACAGTTTTAGAACCTGTTCCGAACAGTTCTAGAACCTGTTCCGAACAGTTCTAGAACCTGTTCCGAACAGTTCTAGAACAGTTCTAGGACTGAATTGCAGTTCTCAAAATCAAAAAATAAATAAAACTCCGCAAATGATATTTAAACACATAAAACAACGGAAATACACAATAAAATCACGTGATAAGTGTTGGAAAATGTTTCGGTGACTTTTATAATGCACCAAAGTACAACTTCGGCATTTTCAAATGCCGAATTTTTCAAAAATTTGGGCAAACTGGAAAGTACACCGACACCGTCCACCGACACCGACCAAATTCTACCGTAATTTTATTTGAATTTTAGGTTTTGCTTAGGCTTAGAAACAATAAAAGGTGGTCGGTGTCGGTGGACGGTGTCGGTGTACTTTCCAGTTTGCCCAAATTTGTGAGAAATTCGGCATTTGAAAATGCCGAAGTTGTACTTTGGTGCATTATAAAAGTCACCGAAACATTTTCCAACACTTATCACGTGATTTTATTGTGTATTTCCGTTGTTTTATGTGTTTAAATATCATTTGCGGAGTTTTATTTATTTTTTGATTTTGAGAACTGCAAATCAGTCCTAGAACTGTTCTAGAACTGTTCGGAACAGGTTCTAGAACTGTTCCGAACAGTTCTAGAACGCATAGCACAGGGGCATGTAGAGTACCGGTTAATAAGAGCAGTTGTTTTGCCATTTTATGCGCACAACAATTAATGGCAGTGCTCAAAAAATGGCACCAAATTGTTTCGCTTCTGAGACTGAGTGACATATTTTTCTTTAATATATTATAGAGTATTATATATTTTTGGTAATATTAGCAAAACACAAAACAATAGTAAATTACAAGAAGTTTCCAAAAAAATGCATACTTCCAAAATGTTTACGTGAATAAAGTTTTTTTTCGATTCTATTTTTTTAGAATTCTATTTTTTATCATAAAAAATATGATATAAGTCAAAATTGATGTATTTATTTAAAATATCCAAAGCAAAACACTAATTGCAATTCGCAATTACGCCGCAAAAATGACAAATTAAAGGCATGATTATTTATACTAGATTGTGACCAATGACTTAAAAAATAAGCACTAAAATGAGCCATTAGAAAAATCTATGTATTTACATATAAGTGAAACTGAGTGAATGAACAATATTTCTATTTCAACGTTTGAAGTTTTGTCAAAGAAAATTAGAGCATAAAAACATTATAAAAAAATTAATGCATCTTATTGCACCTTTAATCAAATTTCAATGCAAAAAATAAAATGCTTACTAACACAGTTTGTTAAAATAATTTGTTAAAATAAAACTCATTTTGATAAATACAAGGTTCAATATTTTAGAATGATTTGAACATTTTCAGTTTGGATTAAGACTTTTATTCGAAACTTTATAAAAGCCACATAAATAAATGATGTTTTTTTGCTCTTCAAGTTTTTTTAAGATATATATAAATCCAGACATTTTAATAATAAGAAACTCTCAAGGCGTTCTTCGTATAATTTATATTTTTTATTACATCTTTAAAAAATTTGTCTAGTGAAACTACGTTGAACGTTTTTAATTTATTTAATGTCTTGCTACAGAAAAGGGCTCTCTACACAATAATAGTGTACTCCAACACAGGTTTAAGTTTTTTTCAGAATTTTAATTAAATGGCTTAAAAGTTAATGAGGATCTGTTCAATGTTTTGCATAAAGTTATTTGAAAATTTTAGTAAAAAAAAATACGAAAAAATTAAATCGCAAAAAATAAAGTTACCTATTGCTGTTGACTTAAATTTGGACTTATCTCAAAAGTTAAGATACAATTTTTGAGCAACGAAACTTAAGGGGCGTATACCTTAGCGAGTTTCGAGAATTTAAAATATTTAAGTAACCTCCCACTTAAAGGTGCGGTGCGGAGTCAAACTTTTTGTTTTCGATTTTGATAATTTTTGTAAAAACATTACTTATGCCTCCAATAGCCCACAAAAATTTTTTCAACAAAATATCTCCAGTGGTTTTGGAGTTATCACAAAAATGGGGTTACAACTCTGTGCGTGACAGATTGCTTAATGGGTATAACAATTTACGTTGCAAATTATGCACTAAAAAACCCTCCGGTCGACGCTCCGCCGGCTTCATGCTGCTATTTATGCAATAACTAGCGCAGAAGCCAACAAAATATATTATATCTATCTTATATCAAGCAATGGTATAATATATATATATATATCATATAAGACAATCGTATAATATATATATATATATATATATATATATATATATATATATATATATTTATATATATATATATATATATATATATATATATATATATATTTATATTTAATTTTAATAGTTAGCAGCATGAAGCCGACGACATATATATATATATCAAGCAATCCTATATATATACATATATATATATATATTTTAGATAGTTAAAATTTTAATTTATCGTTTCAAGACGTCAAAAGTCTGGTTTACGTTTTCCATTTGTCAAAAGACAAAAGAATTAATTAGAAGTTAATTTAATATGTTTTCAGAGGTTTTAATCATTCTTGTATTCTTGTGGTGTAAATGGAGCAAAAAAAAACACTATTGGTTTTATATTAGTTTCTAGCACGGCAGAAAAATAAAATTTCAAATTAAATTGTAACCAAAAAAATTTGCTTTTACACGCAATAAGAAAATACAAAATAAATTTCAAAGTTTTTAAATGGTTTTAAGAATTATGAGGAAAACTTGAAGTGGATTAAACTTCTGACAAGCCGTATGTTTAAAAAATGATGTTTTTCTTATGACCTGAATATCTAACTCCTGAGCTACATACGGCCATTTAAAGCGGAGAAAACTAAACTTATGCCATACTAAAACTAAAACTTAACTATGTTACAGCTTAACTTTAAAATACGTTTGAAATTTTTTTAGTGTATTCTTAGAACAATTTTAATAAGTTCTAAAATAATTATCTTTTTAAATTTGAAATATATAACATTCTTCTCTAATTTTAATTGCTAAATGTTACTACAGAAAATTAGCACCATAATACGGGGACTTTCGGGTTCTGGTCTGGAGCTCAGAACATTATAATAGTTTTACCTCGATTTATAATAACACAATTGAATTAATTACACAATTGCCAATTACTCAATTGAAGATAATCGCTAATATAGCTGTTTCTGAGCTCTTATCAAAAACGAAATATTTTTTTATTAACAGTTTTAAGCCAGCTCTCAAAAACCAACCAAACGTATTCTTGTTTCTTGAACCGAAATTACTTTACCATGTTTTAGTGGAAATCTTTTGTCCGAAATAGGATCGTAGACAATAATAAAAAAGATAAACGAATTACATTATTTCGTTTAATACTACTGTAGCTTTCGAAAAAGACTTCATTTAATTTGTTGTTTATTTGGAGAAGAGATGTAGACACAAAAATAGGAACATAACACAATATTACATGCATTCACATTTTGAGATGGAATTCTAATTGCCTATAAATGTTGCTAAGGTGGGAATTAGACCTAAAAATCATATTAAAACAAACTCAAACTTTGATAAAAGTCCGTTAATAAATAAACAATTCCGTTTAATTAAAAACCGCCAAGAGTTCATTTTTAGCTACGTATTCGGAATCGTGCAAATTTCAAAAGTAAAAACCGTTTAAAATCTATATATAAATAGACTATCGTGAGTGTTTTGTGTGTGTATTTGTGTGTTTGTGTCTGAGAGCGTTTGTGTATGAGAAAGAAATTTATTTTTATCTGACAGTGGCTGGTTACATAATAAGCTTTAGCTTGAGTTTGAGCTATTTTTTGTCCTATAAGATTTTTGCCTTATAATAATTGACGATTTAACAAATAAACAAATTTTTTCAGGCATAATACAAAACAATAAGGTTTTAAATTATTTATACACTAATTTTGAGTTAATTTTACTATGTGACAACACATATCCTAAATCTATACTTAAACTTTTATTTTGGCATAAAACAAAAAAACTTATACCCGCAGCTAACAAATCTCACAGTAACTATAAACATCTCGTCGGTTTTCTAATAACACATATAACTATAGCCGGCACCAAGCACAATAATGACTAATTATACGGCAACTTGAAGTTTCCTCGGCGTTAGGTTCTTCAAATCAAGTTTCAAATTCATTTCGAAAATCTGAGCACGGGATCGATAAAGCAAAACTTTTTTAATTGCGTTTTTATTTTTATTTCAGGGCTAGGTTTGAGCTTGTTTAAAGTAGTTTCAATTTTGGTGTCGAAATTGGTTCTAAAACTGGCCAGCTCATCTAAGTTTTGAGTCTAAGTTTAAGTTTCCCAACTCCAACGACGCTATAAGTCTTCAAAACTACAAAGTTTTTTTTCAACATATTTTCGAAACTTGGAACCGTTAGGATTTGGAGCCAAAAAATTGGAGTCGAGAGAACGTGGAACTTCTACTAGAGAACTTGAATAAACTAAAATTCGAAATCGCCTGAAACACTCAAACCTATGCAAATATGTTGAAATTTAAGCCTAAGTTTAAGGCTAAGCTAAATGAGTTTCTTATTTAGAACTGATTCTAAACGAAATTTTCATTCACTTTATTGAATGAACCAGATTTTTCCACTAGTTCCAGACACTGTTTTCTACAGTGGGTCGTTTTTTTTCTCTAAAATCTGCCGCGACTCTTAAATAAGAGGCTTATGGAAAAAATACGGTTTTTTAGCTCAAAATCACGGAAGTTCTTTCTTCTTCAAATGAAATATAACAGAATGCAATCGAGGGTTGGCTTTTAATTCTCGCGGGAAGCTAATTACAGATTAGGATTTTCAGCGTTAACCTTTTTTAGAATTAAATAAAGGATTAAATTCCACCGGACAAATTTGGTTCGTTTAGAGTAGCATGTGGGGGTGTTTGGCAGAATGTTTCACTCACGCCTTAAAATCAACGGAAAAACGACCGATTGTGCACCTAAATTTATCCTATTTTAAATGTCTTGATAATTTAGCATCCGCGGTATTTGCGACTTATTTTTAATACAATTTCCGCACGCTTTTTAGCTAAAAAGTGTTGTATTTACGCAATTTATGACGCCTTCGACTCGTTCTGCGAAATATTTTGAATCCCCCTCCGGCGCGTTGGAGACTAAAAATGAGCCGAATGCATTTTTAGTCCTCCCGAACGACGAAAACATGAAAAACACATTCTGAAAGACGACCGAAATGCAAAGATTTTTAAAACGAATTTCAATTTTAAAAAAAGCTTCCATAATAAAAAAATGGGCATCCTGAATTTGCAGATTTCGCAGTTAATAATCTAAAAATAAAAAATTTTAATGATTTTTTAATAGAAAACCTAGGGTGCCAAAAAATAATGTTATTTTTCCACAAAAAAAATAAAGCTGTTGCAAATTAATAGATGAATTTTTTGTTTGATTGAAAATAAAAAAGGAAATAAAAAAAATTAAACGTTAGATTTTGAAAGTTTTAGCTATATTTTTGAAATTTTTTATGAAAATCCGCTTTTTTTACATATTCGATTTATTTAAAATACTCATCATAAATGCTAAATTGCGAAGTTTTTAAACGCCATTGAGTTTGAATGAACGTTTATTAGTGAGTAGTGTACAATAAATGTGTATCGACTTAATGATGGGTGAGTAATATGTTTATGACTTATGTTCCTGAAATTTAAAAAGAAGCCGCACAACTTCTTGACAACCTGTGACAACATATCATATTTTTGCTCCAAATATTTCAGCTACTATAAACAATGGGTTTGAAATTTCGACCGTTTTGCTTTAAGGTGATGTATGGTATAATGTAGAAAAACTTTCATGTAGAATATTTCACTAGTTCTGGTATAAATTTTTAAGCAAAAATCCACACTGAGGATTGTTAATTAATTAATCAATCTTTATTTTGCCATGTAGATATAATGACAGACATACAAAAGCTAATATAAATATAGGTACTATAACATATAGTTAGAACAATTGTTTAACACACAGCCGACATTATCACACTCTATGCATTGTTTACTATGTTAATCTTAGTTTTGAGTCTCAAAAGAATAAATTAAAACACATAACAAAAAGAATTTAAAATATAGATACTCGTTTTTTTGATTACAGAACTGAAACTTAAATTTAAAAAAATTTCAAAGAATTTTTTATTCAAAAAAAACAAAAGAAACACTGTATTACTATTTGCATAGTTAATCTTTGGTTCCCAAAATCAGTCATACCTTATGTTAATGTAAGGTTCGCTGATAGCATTTTGGTTCGGTCCCAATCCAGTTAAATCCGAAAATATAGACTCGGTTCAGTTTTTTTTTATCTTATGTTTTTGAGCCCCATCCTTTGTTCAATTTCGAACTTTACAATAAAAATTCAACATTTAGATTTAAAAATTTTGATGGCCTGTGAGCTACATACTCGTTTTGAAAAATGGGGCGTTTTTGGACCCAGTCTACGTTTCGATGACAGAACTAGACTGGGACCGAAAATAAGTAACCGGTCTGTGTAAAACGCTCTCAGTCCGAAGTGTATCGAATTCGAAAGTTTATTGAATACCACCATAAAATTTAATAGGAGATAAAAATGTTACAAAGGTAAATATGCTAACTTTTTTTAGGTTCCGAAATAACGTCAACGAAAGAATAGGCAAGTGGAATATTAATGATATAAAAAAAGTTTCCTTATTTACATTGTATGGAGATATTATTTGGCTTTTTCCGTAAGCGATTTAAAAAAATTGTTTTTTTTTTAAATCTTTTAAAAACGTTTTAAACGAATTTTTATAAAAACTTTTTTTAAAGCGCTCTAGCTAATCTCTAGCGCTATTTTAAAGGAAGGCGATATTTTCCTAACTCGGGAACAATAAATCCCATTAATTTAGAGAAGAGATAGTACTTATCACAAAAAAAATCGTAAATGTTTCGAAAATTAATATTAATTTTAAATAAACAACCATAAAAACATATTTATTCTTTAATAATTGAATTTTGATCTGTTTTTTAAAGTTAATTTTACCTATCAAAATTATATTGAATTACTGTAAGATTTTAGAAAAAAAGGGCTTAGGATAATCAAAAATAAATTAGATTTTACTTTTGAGCTGCGAAAATAGTATTTTATAGTTCGAAACCACATACCAAGAATAGGAATATATATATATATATATATATTGTATAATAATAAATTACAATTTTAGTTTATAATTACACTATCCATAAATTTTTAACAAAAACTACTTTAAAATAATGAAAGTTCCATAATGTACCTTGTTATTATACCGGAACTATATAAATATATATATTTAATATAAATTTTGTCTGCCCGTTGTTTGTCGCAAGAAAAAGATAATTTTGTGTTTCATTATAATATATGACGCTTTATCCTATCATATTAAAGAGCTGCGGTGTAAGTTTTATTTTTAATTATTTCATCGGAACACGCAGTTTTGAGTTTTAATAACGAAACGATCTTTATATAGTTTATACAATCTAAAAGATACTTAATAAAAGAAAATAAAGAAACAAAACGCACACTGAAAATGTTATAATCTTTGTTTAAACAAAAACAATGAAGAAATTTAAACAGTGCTTACATACAACGTCCGTTCAGTAATAATAAAGTACAATGTTGTTTTATTAACCGTAGGAAAATAGAAAATTCTGAAAGATTAAGCATATTATTTTGACATGAGTTGATAAGGTTGCGTGATTCTAAATTTTTTGCTCTAGATCATGTTCCCAATAACATCCGTCTAGATGATGAATTAAAAACGTTTTTAACGCCGAAAAATTCTAACAATCATTAAAAATCAACTAGGCATGAATATTTTAATCGTTTAGCAAATACAGTTAATTTTTTTTTAATTTGATAAATGAAATAGAATTGTTTTGTTGTTTTTATGTTGTTAAGCTCGTTTGTAAGCATAAGCCGCTGGATTTTTTCCAAACTTTGAGTACGATTTTTTTAACAACTATAAGAAATTATTTGAAGTAACTTAATTATGAATCAAATATCATCTAAAATTGCAGGTCATATTTATTTTATGTTGATCTAAAAATACAAATTACTTTCAAAACCTACTTTTTCCAATTAAGATACGTATTTTGGCGTATAAAAGTAAACTCGATAAACTTAAAATTTTTATAAGACACCTCTGTTTTCAGTAACCCTGTTTTTTGTTTAAAATAAATTAAAAATAAAATTAAAATTATGGGAATTAAAAGGTCAAGAGCCTAATATATATATATATATATATATATATATATTAGGCTCTTGACCTTTTTAGTTTAGTTATTTTTATTTTTTAATTTATTTTAAACGAAAAACAGGGTTATGAAAACAAGGTTCTTATAAAATTTTAAGTCGAGTTTACTTTTATACGCCAAAATACGTATCTTAATTGGAAAAAGTAGGCAAAAAGTAATTTGTATTTTAGATCAACATAAAAATATAATTAACCTGCAATTTTAAATATATTTTGATTAAGTTACTTCAAATAATTTCTTATAGTTGTTTTAAAAAAATCGTACTATTTCAAAAAAATCCAGCGGTATGTACAACGGTTTTCACGTAAAAAAGCAAGCAGAAACAATTCTATTTTCATTTATCTAAAAAAAAATTAACTGTATTTGCAAATTTGGAAATGTTCATCCTGATTTTTAATGATTGTTAGAATTTTTCGGCGTTGAAAAACGTTTTTAATTCATCAGTCTATACAAATAAAAAAAGAAACAAAAGCTAGAGCAAAAAATTTCAAAATCGAGCAAGTTAACAACTCCAGTGGTTTTGATATGCTGGGCGTTTAGGAGTTTCTATTTTTATTCAGTTTAATAAAACAACATTGTACTTTATTATTACTGAACGGACGTTGTATGTAAGCACTGTTTAAATTTCTTCATTGTTTTTGTTAGACAAAGATTATAACATTTTCAGTGTGTGTTTTTTTGTTTCTTTATTTTTCTTTTATTATTTCTCTTTTAGATTGTCTAAACTATATAAAAGCAGAGCTTTTATTTTCAAAACTCAAAACTGCGTGTTCCGATGAAATAATTAAAAATAAAATTTACACCGCATCTCTTTTAATATGATAGGATTAAAGCGTCATATATTATAATGAAACACAAAATTAATTTATCAAACGACAAGAAACGAAAAAATAAATTTATATTAAATATATATATTTATATAGTTCCATTATAATGCAACAAGGTACATTATGGAACTTTCATTATTTTCAGAGTCAGTTTTTTGTTAAAAAGTTTTATCGATATTATAATTATAAACTAAAATTGTAATTTTATTTATTATACAATATATATATATATTCAAATTATCTTGCATATGTTGTAAAGAAAAAAAAAAAAAAATATTCGCAGCTCATAAAATAAATGTGATTTATTTTAGATTATATTAGCCCTTTTTTTCTAAAATCTTACAGTAAGAATATATAATTTTGATAGGTAAAATTAACTTTAAAAAACAAATCGAATATCAATTATTAAAGAATCTGTTTTTTTTTATGGTTGTTTATTTTGAAATTAATATTAAAAATCGAAATATTTACGATTTAAAAAAGTGATAAGTACTATATATTCTATCAATTAATGGGATTTATTGTTCCCGAGTTAGAAAAATCTGCGCCTTTCTTTAAAATAGCGCTAGAGATTAGCTAGAGCACTTTAAAAAAAGTTTTTATGAAAAAGAGTTTCAAACGTTTTTAAAAAGGGGTTAGGAAAAAAAAAACAATTTTTTTAAATCGCTTCCAAAAAAAGCCAAAGAATATCTCCATACGATGTAAATCAGGAAACTTTTTTTATACTATTCAAATTCCACTTTGCCTATTCTTTTTTCGTGACGTTTCAAAATTTCTGAAAAAAAATAAAGTTTTCATAATTACTTTTGCGTTACATTTTTATCTCCTATTAAATTTTTATGGTGGTATTCAATAAACTTTCAAATTACGATACACTTCGGACTGAGAACATTTTACACAGACCGGTTTCTCATTTTTCGGTCCCGGTCCAAGATTCTGTCATCAAAACATATACTGGGTCCAAAGACCCCCCATTTTTCAAAACGTTAATATGTAGCTCACAGGCAACCAAAAATTTTTTAAATCTAAATGTTGAATTTTATATTGTAAAGTTTTGAAATTGAGCGGGAGGATCAGAGCTGCAAAAACATAGGATAAAAAAAAACTGAACCGAGTCTTATTGTTTTCGGATTTAATTGGATTGGGACCGAACCAAAATGCTATAGCCGAAAACCTTACATTAACATAAGTTATGATTGATTTTGGGAAACCAAAGATTAACTATGCAAATAGTACATGTTTCTTTTGTTTTTTTGAATAAAAAATTCTTTTGAAATTTTTTTAAATTTAAGTTTCAGTTCTCTAATCGAAAAAAAACGAGTATCTATATTTTTATTCTTTTTTGTTATATATTTTTAATTTATTCTTTTGAGATTCAAAACTCATTAACATAGTAAAGGCAATGCATAGATATAGATAATGTCGGCTGTGTGTTAAACAATTGTTTCTAACTATATGTTATAGTACCTATATTTATATGTAGTTTTTGTATGTCTCATTCTACATGGCAAAATAAAGATTGATTAATTAATTAACAATCCTCAGTGTGGATTTTTGTTAAAAATTTATACCAGAACTAGTGAAATATTCTACATGAAAGTTTTTCTACATTATACCATACATCACTTAAAGCAAAACGGTCGAAATTTCAAACCCATTGTTTATAGTAGCTGAAATATTTGGAGCAAAAATATGATATGTTGTCACAGGTTGTCAAGAAGTTGTGCGGCTTCTTTTGAATTTCAGGAACATAAGTCATAAACATATTACTCACCCATCATTAAGTCGATACACATTTATTGTACACTACTCACTAATAAACGTTCATTCAAACTCAATGGCGTTTAAAAACTTCGCAATTTAGCATTTATGATGAGTATTTTAAATAAATCGAATATGTAAAAAAAGCGGATTTTCATAAAAAATTTCAAAAATATAGCTAAAACTTTCAAAATCTAACGTTTAATTTTTTTTATTTCCTTTTTTATTTTCAATCAAACAAAAAATTCATCTATTAATTGGCAACAGCTTTATTTTTTGTGGAAAAATAACATTATTTTTTGGCACCCTAGGTTTTCTATTAAAAAATTATTAAATTTTTTTTATTTTTAGATTATTAACTGCGAAATCTGCAAATTCAGGATGCCCATTTTTTTATTACGGAAGCTTTTTTTAAAATTGAAATTCGTTTTAAAAATCTTTGCATTTCGGTCGTCTTTCAGAATGTGTTTTCCATGTTTTCGTCGTTCGGGAGGACTAAAAATGCATTCGGCTCATTTTTAGTCTCCAACGCGCCGGAGGGGGATTCAAAATATTTTGCAGAACGAGTCGAAGGCGTCATAAATTGCGTAAATACAACACTTTTTAGCTAAAAAGCGTGCGGAAATTGTATTAAAAATAAGTCGCAAATACCGCGGATGCTAAATTATCAAGACATTTAAAATAGGATAAATTTAGGTGCACAATCGGTCGTTTTTCCGTTGATTTTAAGGCGTGAGTGAAACATTCTGCCAAACACCCCCACATGCTACTCTAAACGAACCAAATTATTCCGGTGGAATTTAATCCTTTATTTAATTTGAAAAAGGTTAAGCGTGAAAAATCCCTAATCTGTAATTAGCTTCCCGCGAGAATTAAAAGCCAACCCTCGATTGCATTCTGTTATATTTCATTTGAAGAAGAAAGAACTTCCGTGATTTTGAGCTAAAAAACCGTTTTTTCCATAAGTTTCTTATTTAATAGTCGCGGCAGATTTTAGAGAAAAAAAAAACGACCCACTGTAGAATACAGTGTCTGGAACTAGTGGAAAAAAATCTGGTTGACTCAAAAAAAGTGAATGAAAATGTCGTTTAGAATCAGTTCTAAATAAGAAAACTCATTTAGCTTAGCCTTAAACTTAGGCTTAAATTTCAACATATTTGCATAGGTTTGAGTGTTTCAGGCGATTTCGAATTTTAGTTTATTCAAGTTCTCTAGTAGAAGTTCCACGTTCTCTCGACTCCAATTTTTTGGCTCCAAATCCTAACGGTTCCAAGTTTCGAAAATATGTTGAAAAAAAACTTTGTAGTTTTGAAGACTTATAGCGTCGTTGGAGTTGGGAAACTTAAACTTAGACTCAAAACTTAGATGAGCTGGCCAGTTTTAGAACCAATTTCGACACCAAAATTGAAACTACTTTAAACAAGCTCAAACCTAGCCCTGAAAAAAAATAAAAACGCAATTAAAAAAGTTTTGCTTTATCAATCTTGTGTTGAGATTTTCGAAATGAATTTTAGAACTTGATTTGAAGAAAATTACGCAACGATGGAAACTTCAAGTTGCCGTATAATTAGTCATTATTGTGCTTAGTGCCGGCTATAGTTATATGTGTTATTATAAAACCGACGAGATGTTTATAGTTACTGTGAGATTTGTTAGCTGGCGGCAGAAGTTTTTTTGGTTTAGATGTGATAAATAAAAGTTTAAGTATAGATTTAGGATATGTAATGTCACATAATAAGCTTAACTCAAAATTAAGTGTATAAATAATTTAAAACCTTATTGTTTGGTATTATGCCTGAAAAAATTTGTTTATTTGTTAAATCGTCAATTATTATAAGGCAAAAATCTTATAGGACAAAAAATAGCTCAAACTCAAGCTAAAGCTTATTATGTAACCAGCCACTGTCAGATAAAAATAAATTTCTTTTCTATACACAAACGCTCTTTAGACACAAACAAACAAAATACACACACAAAACACTCACGATAGTCTATTTATATATAGATTTTAAACGGTTTTTACTTCTGAAATTTGCACTATTTCGAAATACGTAGCTAAAAATGAACTCTTGGCGGTTTTTAATTAAACGGAATTGTTTATTTATTAACGGACTTTCAATCAAAGTTTGAGTTTGTTTTCTCTAATATGATTTTTAGGTCAATTTTCACGGGAGCAACATTTATAGGCAATTAAGATTTTATTTTTAAATGTGAATGCATGTAATATTGTGTTATGTTTCGTATTCCTGTGTCTACATCTCTTTTCAAAAGATAGAACAAATTTTTTGAAGTTTTTTGCGACAACTTCAGGAGCACTAAACTAAATAATGTAATTCGTTTATTTCTTTTTATTATTGTCGTTTATGGATCGGATTCCGTACAAAAGATTTCCACGAAAACATGGTAAAGAATTTTGTTTTTTTTTTTCAAGAATTTGTTTGGTTGGTTTTGGTTTTCTTGCTAATGACCGTCAACAAAAAAATATTTCGTTTTTGATAAAAGATCGAGAAACAGCTATATTAGCGATTATCTTCAATTGAGTAATTGGCAATTGTGTAATTAATTCAATTTGTGTTATCATAAATTGAGGTAAAACTATTATAATGTTCTGAACTCCAGACCAGAACCCGAAAGTCCTTGTATTATGGTGCTAATTTTCTGAAGTAACATTTAGCAATTAAAATTAGAAAAGAATGTTATATATTTCAAATTTAAAAAGATAATTATTTTAGAAGTTAATTAAAAATTGTTCTAAGTATACACTAAAAAAATTTCAAACGTATTTTAAAGTTAAGCTGTAACATAGTTAAGTTTTAGTTTTAGTATGGCATAAGTTTAGTTTTCTGCGCTTTAAATGGCCGTATGTAGCTCAGGAGTTAGATATTCAGGTCATAAGAAAAACATCATTTTTTAAACATACGGCTTGAAGTTGCATCGACTTCAAGTTTTCTGTATTTTAAACCATTTAAAAACTTTAAATTTTATTTTGTATTTTCTTATTGCGTGTAAAAAAAAATTTCTTTGGTTACAATTTAATTTGAAATTTGATTTTTCTGCCGTGCTAAAGAAACTAATATAAAACCAATAGTGTTTTTTTTGTTTCATTTATATTACAAGAATACAAGAATGATTAAAACCTCTGAAACATATTAAATTAACTTCTAATTAATTCTTTTGTCTTTTGACAAATGGAAAACGTAAACCAGACTTTTGACGTCTTGAAACGTAAATCAAAGTTTTAACGTTTAACACACATATATATATATATATATATATATATATATATATATATATATATATATATATATATATATATATATATTTATATTATTGCTCTATATATATATATATTTCGTCGGCTTCATGCTGCTAACTATTAAATTAAGTATATATATATATATATATATATATATATATATATATATATATATATATATATATATTATACGATTGCTTGATATAATATATATATATATTATACCATTGCTTGATAGATAATATATATATAAAATATTTGTTGACTTTTGCCTAGTTATTGCATAAATAGCAGCATGAAGCCGGCGGAGCGTCTACCGGAGGGTTTTTTAGTGCATAATCTGCAAATGTAAATTGTTATACCCATTAAGCAATCTGTCACGACAGAGTTGTAACTCTATTTTTGTGATAACTCCAAAACCACTGGAGATATTTTGTGGCAAAAATTTTTGTGGGCTATTTGAGGCATAAATAATGTTTTAAAAAAAATTATCAAAATCTGAAACAAAAAAAAATTCCCACTCTGTGCACTGCACCTTTAAGTGGGAGGTTAATGAAATATTTGAAATCTCGAAGTCTCGCTAAGGGTATACGCCCTCTTAAGTTTCGTTGGCTCAAAAATTGTATCTTAACTTTTGAGATAAGTCCAAATTTAAGTCAACAGCAATAGGTAACTTTATTTTTTGCGATTTAATTTTTTCGTATTTTTTTTTACTAAAATTTTCAAATAACTTTATGCAAAACATTGAACAGATCCTCATTAACTTTTAAGCCATTGAATTAAAATTCTGAAAAAACTTAAACCTGTGTTGGAGTACACTATTATTGTATAGAGAGCCCTTTTCTGTAGCAAGACATTAAATAAATTAAAAAAGTTATTCATAGTTTCACTAGACAAATTTTTTAAAGATGTAATAAAAAATATAAATTATACGAAGAACGCCTTGAGAGTTTCTTATTATTAAAATGTCTGGATTTATATATATCTTAAAAAAACTGAAGAGCAAAAAAACACTATTTATTTATGTGGCTTTTATAAAGTTTCGAATAAAAAACTTAATTGAAATGAAAATGTTCAAATCATTGTAAAATATTGAACCTTGTATTTATCAAAATGAGTTTTATTTTAACAAATTATTTTAACAAACTGTGTTAGTAAGCATTTTATTTTTTGCATTGAAATTTGATTAAAGGTGCAATAAAATAACATTAATTTTTTTATAATGTTTTTATGCTTGCAATTTCTTACGAAGATTGAAACGTTGAAATAGAAATATTGTTCATTCACTCAGTTTCACTTATATGTAAATACATAGATTACTAATGGCTCATTTTAATGCTTATTTTTTAAGTCATTGGTCACAATCTAGTATAAATAATTATGCCTTTAATTTGTCATTTTTGCGGCGTAATTGCGGATTGCAATTAGTGTTTTGCTTTGGATATTTTAAATAAATACATCAATTTTGACTTATATCATATTTTTTATGATAAAAAATAGAATTCTAAAAAAATAGAATCGAAAAAAAACTTTATTCACGTAAAACATTCTTTAAGAATGCATTTTTTTGGAAAACTCTAGTAATTTACTATTGTTTTGTGTTTTGCTAATATTACCAAAAAAATATATATAATTTATAATATATTAAAGAAATATTTGCCTTAACTCAGAACCCCAAAAACACATGCCATTTTTGAGCACTGCCATTAATTGTTGTGCGATAAAGCAAAACACCCGCCCATTAGAACCGGTACTCTACATGCCCCTGTGCTATGCGTTCTAGAACTGTTCGGAACAGTTCTGAACTGGAAGTAGAACAGTTCTAGGACTGATTTCAGTTCTCAAAATAAAAAATAAATAAAACTCCGCAAATGATATTTAAACACATAAAACAACGGAAATACACAATAAAATCACGTGATAAGTGTTGGAAAATTTTCGGTGACTTTTATAATGCACCAAATAAACTTTGGCATTTTCAAATGCCGAATTTCTCACAAATTTGGGCAAACTGGAAAGTACACCGACACCGTCCACCGACACCGACCACCTTTTATTGTTTCTAAGCCTAAGCAAAACTAAAATTAAATAAAATTACGGTAGAATTTGGTCGGTGTCGGTGGACGGTGTCGGTGTACTTTCCAGTTTGCCCAAATTTGTGAGAAATTCGGCATTTGAAAATGCCGAAGTTGTACTTTGGTGCATAATAAAAGTCACCGAAACATTTTCCAACACTTATCACGTGATTTTATTGTGTATTTCCGTTGTTTTATGTGTTTAAATATCATTTGCGGAGTTTTATTTATTTTTTGATTTTGAGAACTACAAATAGTCCTAACTTAAACTGTGGAACAGGTTAGAACTGTTCGGAAAGGTTCTAGAACTGTCGGAAAGGTTCTAAAACTGTTCGGAACAGTTCTAGAACCTGTCCGAACAGTTCTAGAACTGGACCGGTTGAGTACGGGTTAACATGTCGTGTAAATACGTAATGAGAAAAATTGTAACAACGAGTTTTTGCGTAATTGAGCATGCTAACTGGAGACAGAACCTATCAAATATATTGCACTTTTTAATAGATTATGTGTATATATGCACATATATAACCCTGCACATAATGCACACTGTGAAACAAAAAAATACTACCTAAAAATATATTATTTAGTTCTCGAAACTATAAAATATATACAAACTTTCAGTATACTAGGTAAAATAAAATTGATAATACACAAAAAATCTATTTATGTATTGCATTGGATTTTATTTTTGTATGTCTCTAGGCACTAAAAGTTTGTATTTTGTGTACAGTGTGCAAACTAAGTACTGGTTTTTTAGTGGGTTTATTTTTTTTGTTTCCCGCGGTTGTGCCATTTTACGTGCAGTATATGCGCATGTATGCGCATAATATCGTGAAAAACGTGGATGCGTGGCTTACAAAATGCAGTGCGTTCGAGTTAGCATGCTAGGGGGTGGGGAAACAGACGTGGGACATTTTGAGCAGTACCCATTGATACGTACACACGCCGAAATAAGAGCAGTTGTTTTGCCATTTTATGCGAATAATAATTAATGGCAGTGCTCAAAAATATGGTTTTAAATTGTTCTCGCTTCTGAGACTGAGTGACATATTTTTCCTTAATATATTATATAGTATTATATATTTTTGACACTACATTTATTTTTGTTTACGTGACAATACTTGTTACTTTGCAGCAATTAGTAATGTAATTATATATAATAAAAAATCCAATATTCATGTGGAGGTACAGAATATTTATTGCTTAAACTAATAATACAAAAATTTATAAGATTAATAATTTCAAACAAACAGCAAGCTTGCGGTTTTTTTGCTAAAAAAAGCACTAAGTCAAAGAATAAATGTAGCGACAAATTTTTTTGTTTCTTTTTGATTAAAGGTGTGATACGCAGTTAATTTTTTTTGTTTCTATTTTTAAAATTTTTTGTCAAAAGCTTACCCCTGCCCCCAATAACACAAAAAAAATTTTTCAACAAAATATTTTCAGTGCTTTAGAAGTTACCACCCCCGAAAATGGGATTTTTCGATATTTCTGTGCGTGAAAATGGTTCAATGGGTTATGTAACCATTTAAGTTACAAATTTTTCAATTAAAGAAACCGGCTATTTTCTACTTTTATTTTTTATTCCAACTAATTACATGACTAATTGGTAAAAAGTAACGAGTTTTTCATACAAAAAACCCTGACTTTTTTAGTTAAAAACACGAAGTGAAGGAAAAAAGGTATGGGCAAACTTTACAAAATGTACTTGCCGTTGTTTAGTGTTTTTATATAGAAAAATCGCGGGTTTTTTGTACAGGAAACGTAATATCTCGAAAATATTGCACCAATCTTAATCATTTAAATAGAAAGTAGCCGCTTTCTTTGAGTGCATAATTTGTAACGTAAATCGTTATACCCATAAAGCAATTTTTCACGTCCGAGTTTTACTTAAAACGCTTCTTTTGAGGATCATAACTTCTAAACCACTAGAGATATTTTCTTGAAATTATTTGCGTGGGCTATTAGGGGCAACGGTAAGGTTTTCACAAAAATTTTTAAAATCGAAGACAAAAAGATTGACTCTGCACCGAACCTTTAAACATGTTTTAAAAATTGTGAGCGAGAAACGCGCGGTCTATTTGGTAGAGTTGTTGTCTTTCACTTACATTTCGAACGTTTTTAAATACCGATTGATCCATTTTTTTGTTTTTCATTGAATAAACATAAAAATTATAAAGTTTTATCTAAAACACCAGTAATCTTTTTTCAACACTGTGTGCAAATTAAACTTTTTTTGGCCCTTTACAGTTTTTTTTCAAAAATTCAAAATATATTTGGAACAAATACACAATAAAATAGGATTTAAATAGCTCTGAAGCATTTAAATAATTAATTTAAATAGCTCTTAAGCATCTTAAGCAAATAAGCATTTTTCGATATACTATACAATTTTTTTACTAATATTTAAAATATAATATCAAATATTTAATTTATGTATATACATATTGCTCCAACATACTTTAACAACTTATGTAAGGATGACCTAATTAGGGCGCTTTAAACTGAAGCAAATTGGTCCCGAATTAGGGTACATCTGAATTGACTAGTACAAGTAACCCTAATTGGGACTCATTCAATTATTATGTGCCCCATTTAGGCCACACTCATCATATTTAGAACCTTAATGGAGTTCTTAAAAACACCAATTTAGGAACCAAATGTATATAAAATATTTATAGTCCCGAACTAAAACAAGGCAACATGACTGAAATTCTGCAAAGAAACACCTGATCAAATTGCCCTAGAATACCTTCGTGCTGAAAACATCAGACCAAACTGAAATTGCGTTTATACCTCCTGTACACATCACTACTGATTACATTAAATTGACTTTGTTGTCGATTATTCTGCTTGTAGGAACTCTATATAAGCTCTTACATCCTATTCAGACAACTCAAGGTGGGAAAATATTTTATATATAAAACAAAACGCCAATCATAACTTCTATTTTTGATTAAAATGTTCGATTAAAAAGTTCAAAAAAAACTGATTTGACTCATTTTCAAAAAACAAGACAAAGAACGCCACTGAATCGAAATCAATATAAACCAAGGAATTTCTCCCCTGATGGAAGTTTATTTCCGATTTTCACAACATTAGGCAGTTTCATTTTATTTTTTGCTTCCTTTTTAGTTGATATCCAGTAAGT
>JASAMX010009161.1:0-10677 GCA_030248175.1 Microlaimidae sp. YZB2_3 | reverse complement strand
TTTTATACGTACTTCGTTCAGTTACGTATTGCTCTGAATTTGAATTTTGAATCAAAATTTAAATTTACAAAGCCTAATAAAACCTATATGTTGAATTTTTAGCTAAATATGAGAAAAAATTATTATTTCTGTTTGTATGTGAGATATGCTCATTTCTGGTTAAATATTTTGGGAACTTTTAATTTTTGACCCCAAATTCAAAATAAGAGCCTAAGAAAACCTATATATTGCAATTTCAGCTAAATTTGAGGAAACTTTTTTTTTAGTGTTTTCAGTGATGTGTTAGTTTATTTGGCTAAATATTTAAAAATTCTTAATTTTTGATTCAAAATTAAAATAGAAGCTTCAAAGAGGAACCCATTATGTTGAAATTTTAGCTAAATATCAGGAGAAAAAAATTTTTTTTCTGTTAAGTGATGATATGCCCAGTTTTCTGGTTAAATATTTAAGAAATTTTAGATTTTTATCCCAAAATTTAAATTTAGGGACCGAAAAAACCCTAGAATTGTATTTTTAATTGTTAGTGAGGCTTTCTCAGTCCTGAAAATGCATAATTTATGTTTAAAAATAACAATAAAAGCAGGAAGTGCCAGGAGGAAGTGCCAGGAAGAAGAGCCAGATTCCAGATTTCGAGCTTGTTAGTTCTCGGCGCTTTCCTTTTGAAGAAGTGCTAAAATTCCGTGTAACTCACGGATTTTGGCACTTCCTCACTCCAGGGGGTGGGGGGAGGAAGTGCCACCACTCAACATTTTATGGTGCATTTACTTAACATGTTTTAATATAATCCTTTTATGTTATTGTTCGTTTTGAGATATTATTTAAATACATTTTACAAGTATTATTTATTACAAAAAGTTTATTCGCATTGAAAATAGAAATAATAAATAAAAGCACAAACATTCATATCATATCCGGTTTTCATAGTCATTTAATCCTGAAAAAGTATTTGGTACCGATTTTCAGCACTTCCAGCAGGAAGTGCCAGAATAGCGCGAGGAAGTATTGCCAAAATCCGCGTGAATTGCTGGGCTTTTCCTCAAGAAGTGCTGAAAGTGCTGGCTCTAACAGAACACGAAGATCACGGAGTGTGTTTACCCCGCTTTGTGAAATCCGGCCCATATGTTTAAAAACAATGGGGTGAATTAGTACATTTCAATAAATTTGGGACTATTTGTTAGTTTTGTCCTTGGCAATACGCTCCCGTCACAATTTAGCTCCTTGAAAATTTAACCCTAGGAAAATTTACCCCGGGACAATTCGATCCCCGACAATTCGCTCCCAGTACCGTTTATTCCTGGGCATTTCGCTTCCAAAATTTTTAAATTTTTTTCTAAAAATCGTTGTACTCTGATAAAAAAAGTCAAAATCGTCGCAAAATGACTCATTAATACATAAATATTATAAACATTATGAGTCAAAGTTATGTTGATTTTATAGTAATTGTGTCTCTTTGTGTTATAATAACGACAAAATGCAATTTTTTATAAAGCCTAATTTACTGGAGGCTATTGCCGGCCTGGGGTCTGTTACATAAAAACCTTTGTAAAATCTCATTTTACAAATTTCCGCCTATTTTTTGTAAAATACACGATAAAGGTTTTTTTGACTTGTAATCCTGGAGCATCTCTGCGCACTGCTCTGCGCTGATTGGTCGCAGCCACGTCATTTCATCTCCGCTGTGTCAATTTGCCGTGTCGTATATCCTCTGTCATGTAATTTACATAAAAATAAGCGGAGATTTGTAAAATGAAAATTTACAAACGTCTTTATGAAATAGGCCCCTGGATATTCAGTGACAGACTTTTTTTTAAAATTGCTTTGTTAATAAGATTTTTAGTTGGAAGCTTTTTCTTTAGGGTCTAAATTTTATTGGTATATTTTAGTGGAGCAAAACTCCAGTTATTGAAGTTCCGGATTTCCGGTTTATTTTTGTACTAAATTAATGACTAATTTAATCAATTTATTGCCATAGAAATTTGTACTTTTTTACTAAAATATTTTTTTTCAAACTTTCTAACAAAAATGGTTTTGTGCTAATAGGAGAACTCATAACTCGCTTAGAAGGCGAAGCTTTTTCCGCTTAAAATGGCCAGAATCGTAGTTTTTTATTTCCATAATTATCCAAAATACAAATAACAATTGAATTTAATGCCAAAATAAAAAAATCTCAAAAAAATCCGTAAAAAATTTTTTAAAGGAGGGCATCCTAAATGTGTTTAATTCGTTGACAAGCTTAGGTAGCCAAAAGCTTAATTCTTAATTTTAGTTTAATTTAAAGTTTGTTTTTTTAAAAAGAAGTCAGGTACGGTGTGGGTTTTTGATTGCGCGTGTGCATGGGCGTAGCCAGGATTTCGGAAAGGGGGAGTCCAACCCTGAACAAAATTTCCGAAAGGGGGGTCCAGGGGGGTCCAAATTCTAAACGTTATAAAAGGGCTAAAAAAAATTTTCCGCGCTTCGCGCGGAGTGTTTATTGCCTTGTTTATGTCACATACTTCATTATTTTCTTATTCTTCAAATAAATAAGTCCATAAAAGAAAGAAAAAAATTTTCACAAACAATTTGATATCTTAAAATTTTCGATTTCAAAAACATTAAAAACCAAAAAGTAAAAACCTAAAAACATAAAAATGAATACATTGAATTACAGCTGAGCAATGCAAAGTGCGAGAAAATGTTTTTAAAATTACTTTTCCTAACCTTTAAATTTTTAATACCACTATATAACAATCTAAAGGGGACTCTAGCGTGGTGGTATTAAGATTACAAAACAAAGTAACACAAATTTGGAAGTGGAAACCAATTAAAACATTAAGAATTGGGTGGGTTCAGCGTGGTCATACCAAGATTACAAAACAAATTAACACAAATTTGGAAATGGAAACAATATAATCACTCGAGCGCTGAGCGGAGCGAAGCGCGAGAAAATTTTTAAAAAATAGCCGTTCTAAACCCCCAAATTTTTATCCTTGGCGACCCAAAAGGGGGGTCTAACTCCTAATTTTTTTTTTTGCCAACCCAAAAGGGGGGTCTAGACCCCCTAGACCCCCCCTGGCTACGCCCATGCGCGTGTGGTATCATTTTCTTACCAACGCTTAATATCGCAGCATAAACCAATATTTTAAATTTAAAACGAGTTAAAAAAATAAACTATGTTAGTCCTTCTAAAGCTTATGGAAAATTCCGCAACTCACTTCAGTTTCAAACGAGAGAAACGAGGTGTTTGGATTTTTTTTCCTTACTTTTTTGTTTTTTTTTTAATTTTTTTTAACAAACACACTCAAAAATAACTCCACACACTCAAAAATAGCATCCACTGTTACCGATTTCTTTATTTTTTTTTCCGATAGCAATACTGCTCGCTAAACCAACAATCTGGTAGAAAGCGACAAATAAAAAAGTTTTATCCTTGATTCGGACAACTCAGGGGTTGATGCATTATTGTTCTTATGTGTTTTATAGGTTTCGTTAGTTTGATATTTTTTAAATTAAATTATTTTTGTAATTCAAAAAAATTAAAAATTCATAAAGTTTATACTATTTGTGTTAAAAGATTAAAAGAACCGCAGTTTTATGACAATCTTGACTTATTTTATCAGGTTAACGACCATTATTACTTGCTAAATCAAAAAACTGGCATAGAAGCGGCGAGAAATAAAACAAAACATTTATCCTAGATTTGGGTAGCACAGTGGGAAAAGTATCCTACAGATCAAAAATTTGTTTAAACCCAGCTGTAATCATAATTTTTTTCAAAATTTTATTTATTGAGGCAATAATTTCACAACTATAATTGCTAAAAAAATACAGTATAACATCACAAATCAAACACGGTATTACACTATCGTCACTAAAGTATATTTGTCAAATTTTGTGTTATGCGACAAACATATGGTACAACACGCAAATAAACAGACAAAATATAATAATAAATTGGATAAAGCAACTTAAAATAAACTGTTTCAAAACTGATAAATAAAAACAAATAAACTCTAAATAACATCCAGGCCAAAAGTGTCTCTACAAAACTCTCCGGCTTAAATTTTATTATATTTATTATTTATGTAAAAAATTAGCACAATTACTAAACGGGACATACAGCGCAAGATAAACAACTGGAATAAACCAAATCCCAATTGAATTTCGGCACTGATTTAGTGTACATAGGTATCATTTTTGTCGTATAAGTGCTTCCTATTATCTTCATAAGCTCTTGCATATCAGTCTTGGAACCGTTGGTTTGTGTATGCAAAATTTCCAAACCTGATAAAAACAATAATACATATATTTTTAGTTAAACGCTTAATGAATAGCTGTAGTTAAATGATATGATGTTAATATTTATTATAAATAAGTGATATTATCACTCCCTATTTTTCCGAAGTTCAGACATTCAAGCAAACACGCTGGTCGAGATCCATTGTTCTAAACGGAAGTAATCCTATAGTAACGCCGCACCTGCATTTGTTTAATAACGCGCACCTACACTGGCATTTTTATAACCATACTTTTCTAGCCCGCGCCTGCATTTTAAAGCCATGTTTTGCCGCTGCTCTTCCCACTACATTTTCATAGAGCAAGACATATATACATTACGGTATTACAAATATTTTAGGACATTTTGGGAGTACTTAAAATTCTGACGCGAAGTAAAGTTCGGTTCGAACCACCGCTGCTCCATCTCTTCAATCTAAGTACTTCTTATTTCTTCAGAAAATTATATAGAAATAGAACACAACCCAAGAGTTTAGACTGAGGAAATTCACATAATTTTGGCCATGGTCCCTTCCCCTTGATGCTGTAATTAACTTGATAGTTATATACATTGAGATCTCACAAAGATTTTACATATATTTGTGTGTGCAGAAAACAACGACCAATAGCCGAAATTGAGAAGCCAGTTACAATATTGGCGAGATTTTGTGAGACTGTGACGTTTGTATTCGGAAAAAGATTGATTGTAAAACAGCTAAAATTTTTATTAGGACCAAAAGTGAACGGGAGTAAAAAAATATTTCCGCCTGGGGCCTGTTTCATAAAATACTGGTCTTCGTAAATTACAAGTCTATCAATAACTTTTTTTATTCTGAACCATTTGCGTTGAAATTTGAAATGAAAAATGATTATATGCCATGTGCAAACTATTTAAAATTTCATGTTCGTAGCTGTTGTGTGTTTAAAGTTATTTCAGTTTTAAACTTTGTCCACTTGTAATTTTTCACAAGTTCTCAAAAGAAAAAATTACCCTACTCCAAGTAGGGTAAAATTTACTTTACGATTTCACTTGATTTTTTTACAAGTTTGTAAAAAAACTTGAATACAAGTGAAAATACAAGTGAAAAATACAAGTAAAAAATACAAGTAAAAATACCATTGTAAATTTGAATTATTTTTTTGTTGGTTTGTGGAGGTATATTAAAAAATCTATATATAAAAAAATATAAAAAATCTATATAAAAATTAAATATATTATTATTTATATTACTAATATTAAATTATATATTAAAAAATCTATATAAAAAACACATATAAAAACATCTTTTTATTTGTTTAAAAATTTACAAGTCAGTAATTTTAAAAACTTGTATTTTTCTCCATTTTAAAAACTTGTAAAATTTACCAGTATTTTATGAAAGAGGCCCCTGCTATAGGCACCGTTCATCATAACATTTGAGTGCATTTGAGGATATACATGCATCATTGGTAGGCAAAAAAAAACAAAAAAAAAACAAAATAATCTCTAAAGATGCAAGTACAAGATTAATATATCATTTTTACAACATGCTTTTTTTATTCAAAAAAGAAGAAATTAAGACAGATTTCCGCTAAAAACCCTCAAGTATGCATTCTATTAAACACGTGAAAATGGTAAGTCTGACTTTATGATGGACATAAATAGAAATTGCTCGTTTATCTACTTTTTTTTCTTCTGTGTACTTTTAGAATAGCGAAACTAATTAAGCATAGGGTAACTGACTTAAATTCTTCCAGCCTTAATTTCGGCCACCGGCTGTTGTTTTTGCTATGCGCCGAAATGAACTGCGTATGGCTAGATAGATGACATGACGATCTATCCAGTCATACACAGTTCATTGCATAATATTACGCATAGCGAAAATAGCAGCAGGTGGCCGAAATTAAGACTGGCTCAATTTAAGTCAGTTAGGGCTGGTTCATACTTATGACAAAAAGTCCTTTGGACAAAGTCCAAAGGACAATTTTATAAAAGCCAAAACGTCCTTTGGACAAGCCAAAACGTCCTTTGGACTTTTGCCTTTGGACGAAGTATGAACGCTACTTAGAATTTGTCCTTTGGACAAAGTCCAAAGGACAAAATCCAAAGGGAAAAGTCCAAAGGACGAAAGTATGAATACGTTGTCCTTTGGATTTTGTCCTTTGGACTTTTCCCTTTGGACTTTTCCCTTTGGATTTTGTCCTTTGGACTTTGTCCAAAGGACAAAAGTCCTTTGAACTTTGTCCAAAAGACGTTTTGTCATAAGTATGAACCAGCCCTTACTCTACGTCATCACATCACAATGCTTATGTTAAATTTAACCCCTTCACTCAACGCATTTTAACTCAATGCAATTACCAAACAGTTACCTTCACACTCTGTTAGTAAGCTATGCAGTAGCGTCTCGGCGGTTTCCCGGTTGGTTGCGTACAGAGGAGCTAAAACAGCCCGTCCAAACTCATTCCTAAAAAAGCGAGCATGAGATAGTAGGGTAACTGACTTAATTTCGGCCACGCCTTAATTTCGGCCACCAATTTAGGGTGTTATAAAATTCAATTATTTTCAAAACACAAGAGGGCTAGAACAGAAATAGCTGGATGTATGTTAAATAAAATGTTTTTGCCAAGTTTTTTATTCATTTGTTTCGGCGTTATTAACATTTCCATAGAAAAAACCACAATTTTTGTGATTTTCTGGAATTTTGGCATGTGTTTAAACTGCATCAAATTTGAATTTAGACAAATTATGACCCTGAATAAAGACTTTTAAGTGGTCAAAATAGTTAGTGTTCATGTTTTTATGTTTTCTTCGAAAGAAGATTCCAATGCATTATACTAACTGCGCATTTTCAAATTACGGTAACTTCGGCCACCCCGAGACTTCAAAAAATCTGCCATTCTTTTGCTGCCGTATTCAAATTAAGCGTATTACTGTACTTTTAAAAAATAATTTCTTTATGTTTGGTTGCGCGTTTGGTTATTTTTAAGTTATATTGTGTCAAATTTAATAAAATAAATTTTTTAGAACAAAAATAGAAATTTAATTTCAGTTTTAACTTTTTTTTGGTGTTTCTTGATTTTGTTTTTTTGTGTGAGAAAAAACTTTTAAATTCAAGATTGAACACAAGAAACTTATTTCTATTATTATTTACTTAATTTTTAAAATTCTTTAATTAAAGCATAAAAACATCTGCAATCAAGGATCTCAAAAAAAAATTTTTTTGCGCGATAAAAATGAGCTAAAGAGCTCACCAAACTTCATCAATACTTGCTGCTAAATTTTTAACTAAAATTTGGAAACTTTAATAAAACTTCAAAAAAATTGTTTTTAAATATAATTTTTTAAAATAATCCCAATCCGTAAATTTTGGTTTATCTAATCGTTTTTTTGTGTTTTAGGCGTTTGTTTTTGGTTTTTTTAAAACCTAAAAGGTGGCCGAAATTAAGGCGGATTTTGTTTTTTTGCTGTTTTGGGGTTAAAAATATAAAAAAACTTAATGGAATGGAATAAAATTTTTACCATGCTTTCTTTAGAGTTGGTTGGCTGTAACAAAAGCCATTTTATGTTGAAATAGTTTTTTTCACCAAAAAAATTTTCAACAAAAAACACGTGTTATTAAAACTTGTGTTTTTAAGGTTTTGAAATTATTATTTAAAGTCTTGCTAATAACTATTAAAGTTTGCAAACGGGAAAAAATTAAGTTATATGTACCAAGAACAATACCTAAGGATAAATTTGCAACCTTTAGAAATTTTTATTGTTAGTTCAAGCAATAGTTATGGACAGTTTTTTGTAGGTGGCCGAAATAAATGGCACGCGCCTTAACTTCGGCCACTTTAAAAAAAAAGTTTAAATCCTCACTGATTTTTAAGTGTAACAGAAATATTCAAATTTTGCACTGGAATAACAAATATAGCTATTGTTTGATTTTTAGGCCAAATTTTGGCTTGATTGAAAAACTCAGAAAAAACTTATTCAGAAAAATAAAAAAAGTGGCCGAAATTAAGTCAGTTACCCTAAGTGACTTGTAGGTTAACCTTTTGGGCATACATGGGCAAGTTGGTCCGGAGTGGGGGGGTTAAAACCCAAATTAGGAAGGGGAGGTTAAAATTCGAAAAACGCAAAATACCCATTTCTCCCCCCCCCCACTTCTGAGTGGGGGGATTAAACCCCCTTCTCAGAATTTGGGGGGTTAACCCCCCGTGCCCATGTATGCCTTTGGGATTCTTTCCGCTGTAAATCCGCAGAAGGTATTCCGCATCAGTGCTGCCGTGTGCTAAACTCCGCGCTGGATGGGGCGGGCGCGAAGTTTAACACACCGCAGCACTGACGCGGAATACCTTCTGCGGATTTACAGCGGTTTTCGGACGAAAAAATCCGAAAGGGTTAACCTAACATGAGAAAGTTAGTAACTTTTAAATTATGTATTGATTCTGTAGAGCCCTAAATAGGAACTTTGAGGCGTCCAAAACTTATGGAAATTCTGAGCCGAAAAAAAGGAAATTTAATTAAAATTAATAAAAATATTTAGTTTAGGTTCAGGATTAGGCTCCACTCTCAGCTTCATACTGTAGGCCCTAAATTGTCTATTTCTATTTTTAGTTCTGGTTACTGTCAAAGTTCTTTAAAAGTTTCCCAAATCATAAATTAAGCCTTCACAAACACTATTTTTAGGTCTAAAATTAATTAAATTGTTCCTCACTAAAGAAATAGGTTTTATTTTTAATCCTAAAAATAAAGTTTGAATTTTTTGATTCAAGCGTAGTTTTCTTTTTTTCTAGGGCAAATATGCAGTAATATATTTAATTTTTTATTTAATGTATTTAATCGTTAAAAATATAATCCAAATATTTGACAAGCGTTATTTTCCTATTTTCCTTATTTTCGACAAGCCCTATTTAAAAAAAACATATTCTAGAATATTAACCGTACTAAACGTATTAATTTAAAAATAAAATCCGAATTTTCAGAATCATGCACAAGATATTCTATCTCAAGCATTGATCAGTCAATTTGTTTTATTGCTTTTATTAAAATTAATTTTTTTTAAACAGTTAAGTTCCCGGGTAAATCCTCAGTTATTAAAACAATGATGGTAAAACTGCTTTTAATTTTATCGACGTTTTGAAGCCTTCTCGTGCTCTTTTGTCAAGATTTTTGCGTAAGTGTTTATGTTAAAATCTTGACAAAGGAGCGTGAGAAGGCTTCGAAACGTCGATAAAAGTAAAAGCAGTTTAATCATCATTGCTTTAATAACTGAAGATTTACCCGGTAATTTACCTGTTTTATCAATATGACTCCTCAAAAACCAGTGAAACACATTTTTTTTAAATTGTAATAATCTATATTATTTTCTTTTCAAAACTGGCATATACGATTCATATAACGATCTGAAATTTACAACTCCGGACCGGAAATACTCTTTTTAATTAATAGGTTTTTCCCATTTTTTTGTTTGTAGTATGTTTATTATTTTTCATACTGTATAAAACAATATAAAAAAATTCTTGCAAAATAATTTACTTTCGTAAAATTCCAAATCCGGTTAAGGCATTCTTATTTTTGCATCTAGCAGCCTTCACAACACTGCATGGATAATTTAACAGATACTGTTTCATCCACTGTTTTCTGCGTAACCCACAAGCTAAAGAACATAATACTTTTTCTAATTTATCAATATTTTGAATGTATGTATGTTGAAATTGGTGATCCTACCCTCCAATATCATGCTACGGAGCTCCTGACTTTTAAAGCTCGGAGCTCCAGAGCTCCGCCCCTTAAATGAGCTATTTAAGGCTTATTTAAGCTTGAAATATTTGTACTCTCCATTTGTATTTGTAGGAGTGTCTTATTGATTTAAATAAATTTTGCAAAAAATTCAGTTTACAAAAAATTTTTGACAAAATAGTCTATGGCATCACTCTTCAATTATTCTTAAAATTAATATCAAAATAGGGCTGAGCTCCGGGGGTCGCTCCGGAGCTCCTAAAAGCGGAGCTCCACTCCGGAGCTCCGGAGCTTGGAGCTCCTGGAACATCACTAGTGGAAAAACACTAAATTAATATTTTGTAAAAAAAACTGTATGTTTTCTGACCCTTTGTTTTACTATAGGCAAATAAAATCTAGCTGACCGCGATATTTGCAGTTTTGAATCGACTATTTAACAACGAAAACATCCAAAATTTTTCACTAAAACGGATTAATAACAAAGATTAAAAACTGTATTTTAATAATTATTTATCAAATTACTTAATTTGGAACCTAAATGCAATTTTTTAAGGGCTAAACTTGGTTAATTTATGTATATTTTGTGAAAAGGTGGAATTAAAAGAAATTCTGCGTTCTTATTTGTTTTTTTTAAAAAAACGTGATTACCGCACAATTTTAATTGGTCCCTTCATGTCTGCATTCTAATTTTCAGCGTCAGCCAGATATAATTCAACCAT